>JBAMJV010006031.1:0-207353 GCA_037951105.1 Echinarachnius parma
AACAGTTTGATTTATTAATTTCCATTCATTTATTAATTAATCAACTAATTCATTCAATTGATTTAATTATTTGCTAATTTATATATGCATGAATTAAGTACTATGTATTATTTATGAATTCAATTATCAATTGTTCATACAGGGTTAATTAAATAAAAATGTCACGTCTGAACATATGGCTAGGTGTGTATATTAGTCATGTTAGTAATCCATCGATATTTTACTTTATATGTATAATGGTTTGCATTGTATCCTATATGACCGAGGTAATAATAGTGTAAATTTAAGCGCTATGAAACATTTATGTATTTAGCGCTATATAAGAAACTATATTATTATTATTATTATTATTACTTTGAATTCCCTTGAGTCATATGTTCATTAGTCATGTCTACCAATTGTATGTGTTTATTTTAGGCCGAATTGGTGTTCGGATTGTAAAAAATTTTACATTAAAGGACCTATAGCGTCTAGATGGCCTAATTTTCACAATTCAGCTCTATATGGCAGTCATTTCTCATGAAATCAATAAATGTTGGGGTAATTAGTAAATATATAATTGTCCTGGGAACGCCCCTTTTAAATCGCCAAAATGTGACGTCATCTAAAGTACGGACTAATGAACTAAATTCTGTAGATGACGCGTCATGACGTAAGCCAATGAATTGTCAATCACATGTCAATCACGCTGCCGATTCTGGACGATAAATGTGGGTGGGGCGTAAATTGGCTGCTAAATGAGATTTGGCATCAGAAAAGTAGTCTTAGATCACTACTGTGTTTATTTTCATGGATTTTTTTTTCGGCAGACCTATTTTACAAGTCATCAACTATGGAATAAGTGCCAAAGTACGTTGTATTCTTTAGGTCCTTTAACCATACATTTAAAAATGAATTTAGAGTATAAATCTTTCTGATTTGACAAGGACTTCTGGGGTGTTTTACAATGATTCTATAGTTGAACTTAAGTCTAAATTGGACATAACTATTATATGGAAAGCCATTTGTAGCCCCGGAATACAATATGTATATATTCAAAAGAAACAAAGCAAGAATTTTAGACTGTTCATAAATGTTGCATCAAGAACATGAAAAGTGTATTAGAAAACATTAATGATTTCATGACTTTGAAAAAGGACTTTAAAAAAAAGAGTAAAACAAATAATGGCTTTTCATAATTGTAAACTTATAGTTAAGTTAAACTTATGATCTTTGTGAAACACCCCCATATCGATGTCAGTTTATATTATTCATTTGAAATGGGATCAACACCCCAACATATTTATTTGATATACATGTAATCACATGAATTCACTTTAAAAAGATGATTAGTCTGCTCATGCCGATCGACCCATGGAAGATTGTCAGTAATAATTATGCTGTCCATTTTGTTTGTTGTTGAAATGGATTATTAAAACTAAATTCTGAATTATACCAAAGAGTATTTTGGAAGAATGTTGGTCCCTTTTCTATAATAAGCAATTGAATTTGACGTTACTAAATTTACGAAGGGTGATCCTAGTATAGTAATTAAACATAGTTGAATTCATTAACTGTCACACAGGCTTATACTAACATGCATGTTGTTGTGTTAATTCCGTCAACATAATCTGATGAATCACATTCGAACAAACCCTCTAATACTGTCCAAGGAATAGGATGTCTTCATTGACATGTTAATTTACAAACGTTTTTTTTTTTTTTTGGGAGGGGGGGGGGGGGGGGGGGGATAGGGGTGGAGGCACTTGTGTATTCTGAATACATATATACACATTTCCCCTGATATCTTTTTTACATTATGTTTGTAAAATCATTGGAAGGGGGGGGGGGGGGGCATGCGCCCACGTGCTCCTCTCATCCCATACGCTGCTGATAACCCCCCCCCCCCCCCCCCCCCCCCGCTGACACAACTCTCAACCAGTGGTCTTGGTCTCGGCTCTAACCCTAACCCTAACCCTCGAATACTGTCCAAGGACTATAGGATGTCTTCATACGCTTTTAATTGCAAGATAATCGATGTAGAGGTGGGTGTTACATTTTTTTAGTTTGTTGGAGCGGGGGGGGGGGGGGGGGAGGGGTGGAGGCGCGCAAATTGTTAGGGGCACTTGTGTATTCTGAATACATATACACATTTCCCCTGATATCTTTTTAACATTATTTTTGTCAAATCATTGGGAGGGGGGGGGGGGGGGGGGGGCATGCGCCCACGTGCTCCTCTCATCCCATACGCTGCTGATAAACATTAACGTTGTTTCTAGATATGATTTTGCAGGCAATATGGGAAGTGCTACCAATTTCAGGTAATTGGAAGCTGGGTTTTAGTGCTCTGAAACTGTTGAAAACTAAACAAAAAATGTGTAATTTGTTTGAAAAACGTGCACCAGTATTGTCAAGCCATGATTATAGTTATACCGTCATTTGAATTATAATTTTCAATAATATCAATTGCCTAAGCCTTAGCCGATTGCCACAAGGCAAGGTTCCCTGACTGTTGTCTGTTCATCTGTATTAGTGGAATTTCACTCTAGGTATTTTTTGAAAAGGTGGGGCTTATCAAAATGAGCAAAATAAGTTTTAAACATAAATTTACTGAGGTCAAATAGTTTATAAATATTTGATGTATAATACAGACAAGCCGAAGTTAACATGCATTTGCCATGGTACTTGCTTGTAAACATGCAAACATAATTATGTTCGTAGGCGTACCAAGGGTGTTTTTTTTTTGGGGGGGGGGGTGGGTTTGAGGGGTTCACCCCCCCCCCCCCCTTGATGAATAAGGGGCTATTTTTGGGGTACAACTCGCCCCTTTACAAAATTTAAGTAGTCTCAAGGCCCGAAAGCCAAGTGGTCTTGGTCTCAGCCTCGATTTTGTTGACTGATCTCGGTCTCGACTTCAAACATTTTGTATGGCCATCCCCACCCCCCCCCCCCCCCCTCCCGCTAACACATCTCTCAACCAGTGGTCTTGGTCTTGGCTCATGAACAAATTTTTGACGGACCTTAGACTCAGTTTTAAAATTTGTTTGACCCACACCCCCCTAAAAGTTTTGACGGACACCCCCCTTGAAAAATATTAACCGACCCCCCATCCTTGAAAATTTTGGATGGACACCCTCACCTCCCCCCCTTGAAAATTTGTTGGGTATGCCCGTGATTATGTTGCAATTATTGGTGGTGGGTGAAGGTACCATTATTATAATGACTGGACTAAAGAGATATGCATATTCTCTAGGATGTGACAATTCAAAACGTATTGTGTGTCTTGTTAATAAATTGTGAATAGAATATAGAATATAATATAGTTTGTGTATATGTTTTCTTTTTTCTTGTCCTTTCTGGTCTTCCCCTTAGTGTTGGTTTACTTACAAAATCTTGTAAGAAATATAAACACATATATACACAAACACACACATACTTGTAGGCACCATCAAACCAAGATAATTTCTATAACACCTTCAAACGGGGATATGCCTGTATTTTCAATGATTTTAGGCTTATCCCCCGTTTGCTGGTGTGAAAAAATGGACAATGCATTTGGGCCGGTCCACACATTACACACACTCACTTGCATACATATACTTCACTTGAAACACCCATTCTGTCTACAAATATGTAAAAATGGATTATTAGGGAAATCTTTCAAAAATCATAATCACATACAATACAGCCCTTAAAGGGGACCATCAGGCAAATAACACATAACTATGTTTTGGTACCGTTGTGTGATATCAAACAGATGCCCAACATTTTGCAAAGGGTCGTGTAATTCATAAACAGTGTAATTAATAATTTAGAATATTATTTTTTGGTAGTGGTACCCTTTAAAACGATCCATGAAAAACTATATGGGGTGTGAGGTGCATCCCCGTTTGCCAGCCTTTACCAGAGCACATGCATGCACACATACACAAACACACACACAGATAAACATACAAACTTACACAGACATAAAACATCCCTTCTCAATCACTTATTTTTTTTAGAACTTTAGGCTTGAAGTTCTTGTGTCATGTCAAACGCAAATAAATAAATAACTAATTACAAATAAAGGAATTAAAATAGAGAATTAATACATGTATTTCCTTTCAATAAAAACATCTCCACAAATGTTGCACAACCATCTCATTTCTATCACATTTCTATCACTGATTTAACATGAATGAATTCTACTTTCCACCTTTCCATAAAATATTCTTTTGAATGAAGTACATGACCACTGAATAATGTGGGTACTGCATATACAGTCAAACCTGTCTTGTATTAGTGGCCACCAAAAGTGATCCCATGCATAGAAAAACAATTGTTTGGGACGTGTCCTTAAAGGTCATTTGACTACAGTGGTCACTTTTCTTGTTTACCTAAAGTGCTCACTATTACACAGGTTTGACTGTAGGTTAAAAAGTAAATATATTAACACTCTCTCACTTAGTCTTACTACAGATCAATGTATGCAATCATTGTTTTGTGCGACTATTACAATCTTATATCACTGATTTGACATGAATGAATTCTACTTTCGACCTTTCCATAAAATGTTCATTTAAATGAAGTACATGAGATAAGTAAATCTTAGCCATGTTTTCTTAGTGGAAGTGTTTATCATGGCTCAGCTATACAATATTAAAGGTAAAACATGTTTCTTTTCTTTCCATCATTCACACCGATAAGTGGAAAGAATAATCATGAATAAAATCATAACAAAACTTTAAAACCTCTAAAGAATAACAAATAATTATGACACAATGAACCTGTCAACTTATATTTGTTCAGATTATAATGAAGAGCATAATGAATCATTAGACATGTTTAAAATGCTATAAAATCGATTTTCACAAAATTTGTTAGTCACTTTCCTGTACTCATGTTCACTATTAGTGAAACTTAAAGTTTAAAGCATATTATAGATAAATTGTAACAAAACTTTAAAAATAAATCATAACAAACTCCAAAGAAATGACAAATAATTATAACATAATAAACTTTGTCAACTTATATTTGTCCAGATTGTAATAAAGAACATACTAAACTACTTAACATGTGTAAAATGCTATAAAAACTGATTTTCACAAAGTTTGTTTGCCACTTTCTTTTTCTCACATTCGGATTCTAACAAATGATGAAAAAGACATGGATATGGCACTTCTACACTTTCTGTGTTTGTAGCATAACATAAAATAAATAAATAACAAATACAAACAATAAGTACAATGCATGCATACTACATCGTATATCCAGGGGCACCTGAACAAAACATCATGAAACCATGAATTAATGATTTGTCCCTTACCCTGCCTACTTGTACAGATTCAAAGTTCAACAAATGTGACCGGCTATATTAAAACCCTGCACTTGTCGGTAAAAATTAAAATGTAAATTTTCATACCACTAGAAAGGCCTCATCACAAGCTTTCATTTCATGCTTTGTTCTAACAAATTGGTCAATAATTGGCGAAGATATGATCGTTTCAATTTTACGATCATAAGTCTTTTACACACATTATCTGAACTTAAAATGCCAATTTCTTCAAAACATGAATTACCGACAAGTGCAGGGTTTTGCTATAGCTGGTCACAAATAACTAGTTATAACAGTCTAGCTGTTGAGGTATAAGTGAGATATCAGTGACTGGTAATGGACAAAGTGTTATATATGCATCGTACTGACATGTATGAGGGCTAGCGGGTACCATTTGGAAAGGGAGACCAAGGGCTAATTTAAACATTAGACAATTTTTTTTAAAGTCTTCACTTCTAAACTGCCTAAAGATGACATGTTCTGCCCAAATTTGCGGTGCCTTTTACCCGAAATGTGCATATTTTGCCTGATTGTGAAGCACATTTTGACCGAAAATAGCATCTGTTGCCAAAATTGTAGGTGCCTCTCGCTTGAATCTTGCCATATTAACACTCTCAGAAGGGGATGCAGCCCCCCGCCCCCCACACTTTGTACACCTATTTATAGAGGATCCATCAACATTCTCAGTAAGTTCAAATCAAACTCATTCACTGTTTAAGGCTCTGTGCCACAAGTCTTCCAAAAATGATGCATGTTCATCATATTTCAAACTGTGGGAAAAATCTTAAATAGACAGCGACAGGATGTACAGTATGTTTAACATATATCAAACTTTATGACTATTCCTACAAAAAGAGCATCCAGTGTCATCAAATTTTGATTTTGTTCTCTGCTAACTTTTAAAGACAGTGTCAATGACTCTGATTGGAGTCACCTTCGTTGAAGATGGGACAATGCCATCAAACTTCTTCCATGCTATTGCCTCTGCCTTCAAGCAACAGTAATGAAATAAATGTTCACCATATCTCAAATTCTGGGACAGTTCTTAAGAAGGCCGTCAAATTTCAAACTTGTTTTCTGATAATTAAATAACTCTTAGGGACAGTGGCCGTGGCTGGAGTGTTTGGAGAATGCATGCAAATATTTTGATAAGTCTTTTCCATTGAAGACGGGTTATTGTCATCAAACTTCAAACTTCTTCCATGCTATAGACTCAGCTTTGTGGAGTTTGATCTCAACTTTGGTCCCTAGCATGGTGATGACACTCTTGGCGGGGTCGATGACCTGTAGATGGAAAGAAAGAAAGGCGATAGAGCAATTAGTTAGTTGAACTATAATTATTTTATAGCCCAAGTTTCAAACTTCTCCCATGCTATCAACTCGGCCTTGTGGAGTTTGATCTCAACTTTGGTCCCCAGTATGCTGACTCTTGGCGGGGTCGATGTCCTATGGATGAAGAGAAATAAAGGTGATGGTACCATTAATAGTTATAATAATACAATTCAAGCCAATGATAAATGCTCAGCAAATGCTATACTTCGTCTATGCTATTGACTCTGATTTGTCTTTCATGCTATCGTCTCGCTTCGTGGAGTTTGATCTCAACTTTGGTCCCTAGCATGGTGATGACACTCTTGGCAGGATCGATGTCCTATTGATGGAAAGAAAGAAAGGTAATAGTCCAATTAGTTAATTGACCTATAATCATTATAGAGTCCAAGGCTAAATACTCGGCAAATTTCAACCTTCATCTATGCTACTGATTCATGATTTTTCTTTGATGGTTTTCACCTCCGCCATAAGGATCTTGATCGCATCTTGGCCGGTTCAATGTCCTAGGGATGGAAAGAAATGAGATAGAGTACCGTTGTGTGACCTCACAGCTCTTCATTGACATGGGTGATGGTTGTAGGCAATGTCAGACAAGCAAGGCATTGGTGATAAAGCTGTTGTTCAGAAGGCATTCGTCCAGCGCCAACCCAATAACAAACAGCCGGATGAAAGGACAAGTTACTTATTTGAACTTTTACCATGTTATAACAAAAACATGTAATGACACTTCTATAGTACCACTTAATAGTTATAAAGCTGACCTAAAATCATATCAAAGCAAAGCCTAAATATGTTGATTTTTAATAAACAAATGCGTCGCGGCAGACTTGCTTAGCTCTGATAATGGTGGAACTAACGTCTGCCTTCTTGCTATTAATAAAATAGTCCTTTTCTACATGATGTTCCCACAAATAATTGCTATGAAATATTGGAACACTTCTCACTTACCCCTTCTAAATTGATCTTCTTTTGGAATTCGCTGCGCCCTTGGTCGAATGAGATGTGTACATCGAGGCAGACTTGGTTGGCTTTGATCACGGTGGCACTAGGATCTGCTTTCTTGCAGTACACAGATAGAACAGCTACCTTACCCGTCTGATGCCAGTCATGCCTAATCAATCAAACAAAAGTTGATGTTAATGTTTGAAATGTTATGTTTGCAGAAAACGTTTACAATTTCATATCTGTAGTAAACGTTAATAATTTCAAAACGCTTCAAGTAAACCTATGCAGTCATGCCTCATCACTTAAAAAAAATAATGAAATAAATGTTGCCAATTTCATAATGTTTGATGTACACTATTTAAAAGCAATATCTTATAATTGTACCCGATAATAATTCCTGCTTTTATGGTGTAGTATTTAAGTTCAAGTTGATGTTTGAGGTAAACCTACATTTTTTAAAGGTGTCAGTTATATTGTTCTATTCATTTGTACCTTCGTGTATGGTGCATATGGTAAATAAATTGTAGTTAATGTTTCAGAAATTTCAAAATATTTGAAGTCAACCCACACTTTTATCAAGGTGTGTGTCATTTTTACGAACAACTGAGCCCTGTCTTTATGGTGTAGTAATTAAGTTGATATTAATGTTTAAATAAATGTACAAAATGTTTGAACTTTAGCGTTAAGGCTTCACTTGTTAAACAACATAAAGTTAAAGATTTTTGCCATAACCCTGTTTTTTAAAAATAGTTTTCATGGTTTAGTAATTAATATTTCTATAATTAAATAATTACCTGCATGAAACTAGCTTTTTCTCTCCACTCTCCTCCTCCTTGAAAACATGATCTCCAAAAGAACACCCCTCCTGATTCAAGAAATTGTTGAAATCTGAAGTCTTCCGATTGCAGCACGACCAATACTTCATCCTACAGAACAAGGAAAATCAGTAGGGGAAGATACATTTAGATTTGTGACCTTAACACCACAAAACGACCGTTATGTCGCTGTGGTAGTTTCTCTTTTTTTAGCTAAAATAGTCAAATTTTTTTCAAAATATGAGATTTAAGATTTTGGTATTTCCTGAATAATCATATTTTAATCTAGGTTCTGTAACATTTTGAGCGTCGGAAATTATGTTTAAATATAATTTTTTCATCTAATAAATGTGATTTATTACAGCGCTTTAATGGAAACTGATCTTTTAAATGGCCCGTTTCTCCCTTATTTTAAATATGCTTCAGCCATATTCCAAATCTTTGGTGTTCATTTTGAGAGGGTTTGCTTAGTCCAAATATGACAAATGATATACCATTTTAAAGGTAATGACTTCTATTTTAATGTTTTATGAAAAGCAGCACAATCAGTTTTCCCGACTTATTGGTCGTTTTGTGGTGTAAGGTCACATTTGTACTATTTCATGGGTTTGCCATTTATTTGCCTATATTTAAATGTAGCATTAAGCATCTTTTTAACTCTTGAAAATCTGATTTTGCAATAAGCATTACTCATGATTCAAGAAGTTGTTGAAATCTAAAGTCATCCAGTTGCAGCACAATTTTAGTACTGGTTAATATTTTTCATTGAGTCCAGGACCAATTAAATATTGAATGAATTGATTATGATATTGATGTTGGTATAGCGTGCATTCTCCATAAACTACACCTCAAGTATTATCGGCACCAGTCCTGGGCCCTGTAACATTAAGATTCATGATTGATTGTACTAAATGTTTCATAAATTGTTATGTTACAATGCCCTAAACAGATTAAGACAGAAGAATGTGACAACTTACCCTTCATGGAAAATTGCACCCCCAGAGTGATACCGACACCTGTCAGTCAAGCTGCTAGGGCCCTGGTACGTCTGGGAAATAAATAAAAACACAAAGAAAATAATAAGAAAGAAAGAGCGAAAGCGGGATGGAAGGACACCCCAAAAACATAATGCCTCCTGCCTCTTGGTGGCGGGGGCATAACAAAGTTAACTAATTTGTTTGTATAATTAACAGTGATGTATATATTATGAATAAACTATATAAATCATACATGCGTCATACATTAACTCTGATAATTTCTTGGTTCAAACTATCAGACTTATGGGGTGGAATTCACAAAGGAGGTTTGTAGGAGGTTTGTACAAACCATGGTTTGACCAAGGTTTACATCTATGGAATGCCGTTTGTAAACTGATGGAGAAGGAATGTAAACTCCATACTTGTTAACAATGTTGATTTACAATTTACGGTATGCGAGCAGCATTCCATAGATGTAAACCATTGTCAAACCATGGTTTGTACAAACCTCCTACAAACCTCCTTTGTGAATTCCACCCAATAATTCCAGAATATGTTGCATTTCATCAAACTAATCTAGTTAGCATCATCAAGTATTTTTGTTGTTGTTGAGGTTTTCATAAAATATAGTTGGATCATTTGAAGAAAGGGCAATCCAAGCCAAGAGGGGAAAGCAACTACACAACAGAATACATACACAAGTTATAGAAGCCAAGGTGTCCTGATGAAATAACACTTCCTAAGGAATTTCAACAGCTGCCACTCAAATAGTTTTTTATGGGGGGAACTCACTGAAATTTACAACTAAGTTAGGGAAGGCGTCAAATTCATCACTGCCGTCCCGCTGCAGGATCCCGCTTGAGCCCGGGCCTGGCCGATCGGCGGGCCGCAGTATACCGCAGAACGCTTGAAACCAATTTGTTTCCCCCGGTCCCCTGCAGGAGGACGGGAATGTACATGCATGGTCTTACCGCGGGGGAACGATATCGTTCCGCCGCGGGAGGCCGCGCCCAGGGCCCCGCCACCGTACGTACGTACGTCGGTGGTTTCACGTGCGATAGTAATTGGACGTACACACTTTGTCTAGCTCATGCATGGCCTACCGCGGCCTAGCTACTATGCCGCGCCCTGGGCCTGGCCTGTCGATGCTGTTATTTGTTAGCGTGATCCCCCTGGCCCTCAGGTAACATAACATCAACAGTTGACGCAACTAACTCTGGTCAATTTTCAGCCTTTTTGGAAATAAGGTATGTATTTAACGCTACCCAGATTTGTTTGTATATATATTGACTCGTTTGTGTAAAAGACTAACGTCTACTCTAGCCAAGATAATATGTCGGCTCGGAGCAAACCAAGGGCAAGGGAAGTATTGTCGGATTGCGGATGACTGTCACGTTCAAGATTTCGTCATGAATGTGATGATGAGATCGAGATAGATTGATCTGATAATGTCTGGCCCCGCACTCCGGGCCGCACTCCAGCAGAGATTAGCGTATAGCATATGCAGGGCATTCTGATTTCTGAGTATGATTTGGTGGCTCTATACTATACCTATAGCTACTCGAATCTTCCATCACACCAATATACGTAACACATTACACAGGCTAGCGCTAGCGGATATCGTGCAGTCGTGCTTGTATGTATACGGTACGAGTACCGTACACGTACCAACGTAGGTACGTGTACGGTAATCGTACATAATATGTATACATGCCGCAATGCATGCGGCAATAATGATCTGGTAATTCGCGCGCAAGAATCGGGATCCCGCGGCCCGCCGCTTAGAGGTCCGCTGCGTCGGGACGAATTCCTCTCCACAGCTGGTGACAGCTGATCGGGAAGCCGCGGCGTACCGCTAGGAACGATCAAACCCACAGATTCGAATACGAATACGCGCTATAATCGTCCCAAGCGGGATCCCGCGGTAGGACGATAGTGATCAATTTGACGTCTCCCCTTATGCCAGCTATGGAACTTAACAAGGGGCTAGGCTGTCATTAACAACCTAAATATGCCAGCAAATGGAAGTTAACTAGGAGCCAGGGTGAAATCTACAAAAACATTATGTGAGAGATGGCTGGAATTTACAAGGAGAAATGTACATGCTTCCTGTCAGAAACTTTTGTATAAACATGTTGGAATGCAGCTCTTATAATCAAAGAAATACAAAAGTAACTGTTTGATTGTGCTGTAGCCATGGTATTATTGTTATTTGTTTATTTTTGTAGATCTCTCATTCGCTTGTGAAGGGCTCTAATTTATTGATTGTCAAAGTAAAATAATTTATCAAAATTTTAAGGCAAAACACCTAAGAAACCCAAAAATATAATTATGGTTGCCAAAATAGTGGAACATTTTTGACATTTATGGTGTGTGGATGATTAGTGCTTATTTCAATACTGAATAATGAAACATGACAGGCTAGCAGCGCCATCAAATCAAGTAATCAATTAAATAAAAGTGCTGAGTATGAGAAACATCCAGTGATTGCAGCGCAGCAAAACTGGGACGTGTGAGGAAACAAAGTCACTTCGCTTGATACAGTTTCTAGGAGAAGAAAGCCCATCTAATAATGAAGTTGAGTGGATGCTGTATCTCATTCATATGAAACATCACAGCGTTTTACGTAATTTCCCTTCTATTTCCGAAATCTCCAGCCCCCCTTTCAAATCAAATGTGACTACTCACCTCTTGGCATCCCTTGTTCTTGCATGCTGTTCCTATATCTATCTCATCCTTGTTTCCTGTAGAGTCTATAGATAAAGATACAAAAATTAACAAAAAGGACTGATTTATCATCAAAGGATTACATTTAATATTAGTTTATCTTAGTCTGCGGATTAAATTTAATTCACTACGTACTGGTATCTAGAGTTTAGATATAATTCAACACTATTGGTAATTCCACTTGGTCCATGGACTAATAAATAATGTCAAATTACCCAATTAATTAAAACTTAATCCATAATCAAATTAAGATCAGTGTGTAATTTAAACCCGATTCAAGTACATCTGCTGCATTCAATTACATCTGCAGCTGAGATTATGGACCAATGTCTCATTTTCAACACTTGTCACCCAGCCAGAGCCAAAAATACATGGTTGCTTGGGTGATTTAGCCCCAAAAATGCATTAAAAAAAGATCCTCTGAAAAATAAAGAAGCATGGCAGTGCAAATTGAGACAATCAAATTAAATTCTGAATTTGCAATGCATTAATTGTTTTGGTGGTAGATATGAATATCAAATAATTTTAAACAATAGATGAAGCAGGCCTTAATGTAACATTTTTAAAATTATACATTACAAAGTGCATCTATTGAACCAATATTAAAATACCCAATCATAATTGCAAAATTAACCCTTGCATGTATATTAAAATATATAATTTACGGTACTTACTTTGTGCATTAGATGAATTCAGCGATAACTTCTCCAGAGCTTTCTTCAACGATGGATCGACTGCAACTTTAATCTCTGACATGGGCTCATCAGGACTGTTATGGAGAGAAAAGAACAATCTTTAGAAATCATAAAACTTTGCTAAAACAAACAAGGCCACAGAAGCTTTTATTCCTCAAAGCAGAATTTTCATAAAAACAGGCTTATCTTTTTGATAATTTAGATTTTATAAAGACTATTTTGCTGATTTCTGTTATTTCTCCTTTTCCACAAGCATGGTTTTCTTCTCCATTATTGATGACAAAGGATTAATATAATTCAACATAAATAAATACCAATTCAAAATGGAAAGTGTTGGATGGGCCAATTGTTATGTTGGTAAATTTGAAGGCTTTCCAGGGGGGTTTCCTAAAACTTTCAAGGGCTAGACAACTTGCCAAATACTTATAACTTATTATATTTTAGCTGGTTGACAGTCTGCTCAAGCTTTGCTTATCAGTTAAAACGGCAACCTTCTGCTTTCTTTGTTTATACAAGTCCTGGCTCACCACATTCCCTGTGTTCTATACTATATACTTTGGACTATGTACGCATACCAGCATTTAAATGCATATAATGTGTTTTTTATATCATTATCCATATTTGTTGTACCTTGTATATTCATTGCAGAAAATAAAAATCTTTGAAATGAAAATGAAAAAAAAAAAAATTTACGTTAAGGCCATGATTTTGCCAGCTAACCTATTGCCTCTAGAGGTGGACCTAGTGGACCCTGTAAGGATTGCAACATCTAGCAGTCAACAGGTCAAGAAGCAAGAATGAGTCAAATCTAGAAAACTGTGCAAAAAATTGCAAACCTTGGTCTTGGCTTCTCTTCTGCATCAGGAGGGGGTAAAGGTTGCCGATGAGGGACTGGAACCACTTCCTGAAAAAAAGGAAAGAAAAAAAAGACAAGGACTGTAAGTTAAAAATAGGAACAAGTCTATTCTCAATTTCAATTCACATTATGAAGAAAATATAATATAATTTAGAAATGTTTAATGTGTATTTGTATCTCAGAAATTAAATTTTAATGACTATTGAATTATTTCCAGGCAATACGACCAATTTTACACCAGATTTCACCTTTGTATTAATTTGTTGATGTGAAGTTTATTACCATACTAAAACACAATTAATTAGAGTAATTATAAGAAATAAAAAGGTGAAAAAACATGCTTTTGTGCATTTGCCAATTGAAATAAATTATACAAATGCAAAAAAAATCCAAGGAATGCTCTGCTCCGGAAATGAATTATTGTGGAACAATTGAATTCTTCCTTAAACCAAAAAGACACAAAATCAATTTGTTTGATTTAAATGCTGATTAAATGGGATATTATAAAGACAAAATGAGATATATTCACTTTTTACATGTATAAAAACTATGTGACTTACATAAAAAAAAATACCTCTGTAGTACAATCATTGTTGGTGCTTTCTATGGTTTTATAGTACATAATTTTGTTCTCAAATAGTGAATAAAATTAATTAACTGTTGTCATAAACATACAATGTCACTTGGTTAATTAAAGGGATCTAGTAACTTTGTTGACATGTGCAAAAAGTGATGAATGGTTGATGCAATGTATATTGTTGTTATCTCATATGTCCACAGGCTATTGTGTGAAAATTTCAAGTCAAATGGACATTGTATGGCCAAGTAATGAGCGAAAATGCAAAGTGATATTCAGTAACTCACTGCACTCACTTTGTACACGGAAGAAAAACTCGCCCGGAGTTTTTCTTATCTGAATACTTCAATCATACATATCTTTGTAACGAAAGGGAAATTTGAAAAACCGAAACCTGTCCCATGATTTTATTGTTAATACGAATAAAACAAGGTATAAGGGAACCACTAGAGTTAAAATTTTATTTTGAGGATTTGGACAATGTTACTAAGTCCCTTTAATGTACGTACCTCTGTAGCATTACTCTCCATGTTTGTCTGTGGTTTTGGTTCTTCCACTGGCTTCACTGTGTTATGGCTGCCTTTCGAGCAACCCTATAAAAAGAGAATTTACAGGAATAACAATGCAATCAGGTTCTTGAACGGTGTAATCACTCTGTTAGCAAAACACAACAACTAATTAATGTATATGAAATCTATTTTAAACTTTTGATCACAATACAAATATTTACCTCCAAAATTTTCGGCTGTCATCTACAGCCTTCGTCAGCGATGTGACCCGACTTGACCTTTCGTGACGTAACGATCGATCAATTAACTACCAATACAGATGAACTTTCATAGTAATTAATGTATAACTTATAAGAAGAGGAATAAATTAAACAGTGGGCAGCCATACAATCACTCCATCTCCATTTGAGTTATAAAAGTAAATGATAATGTTAAAGCGGCAGGGTGCTAACTGCTAACCAAATATTCATCTAAATATAGCATGAGAATTTCTGATAAGTACAATAAACATTCATATTGACCTTGATGAAAAACCATCTCATTTGTCTAGTGTCTCAAGCTTTTTTCCTTCTAAATTACACAGTCAGAACAAGTCTATGGTATCCCTTTAAAGCAAGATAATGTAAATTGGACATTTATATTAAAATAAATAAATTAAAATTTGCAATTATTTTGTGTGAATTACATTGTTTTTTTTCTTCAATGTATTCATGAATGTAAAACACGTGTAATTCAGCTTGTTGCTGCCATACCTGTTCACAATAAAAACCATGAATGAATAAATAAATAAATATATTTTTAATATTGTTTCAATGACTTGTAAATTTGTAATTACACTACTAAAGTATTTTACAGTACTCGATACAATGTTGATAGACCAAAGCTTGTTTTGGTGGCCAAGGAGCCAGTGCTAATTTTGAACTTGGTTTGGTTATCTGTCATGATCTATAATTTCTTCCAAAAAAGTCCCAAACTCACAGGTGTATTGAGGAACTCTGTGAAGTCAGTAGTCCTTCTCTTGCAGCAAGACCAGCCCTTCAGCGCATCATGGAAGACGGGCGCTCCAGGGTGGTACACACAGGACTCTATAGAAACAGATATTAAAACAAACAAAACATAATAGATTAATAAACAAGTGAATAAAGAAACAAATAAACATTACAAATAAATGAGCCAATAAGTGATAAATCAATACAAATGTTAACAAATGTCAAAACTTCTGACAAACTTGATTTCAATAATAGATAATACAACATTATTAATAATTTTGTTCCAGGGTGCTCCAGGGTGATACACACATGACTCTAGAAACAGATACAAAACAAATGTATCAATGGATTAATAAACAAGTGAATAAAGAAACAAATTAATAGTAAATTTGAATTAATCAATACAAATTTAAACATTGAAACTTCTGACAAATTTGATATCAATAATAGATTATAATTAATATTTTTGATCAGCGCATCATGGAAGACAGGTGCTCCAGGGTGATACACACAGGACTCTAGAAACAGATAATATTTATAAACAAACATATCAGTGAAAAGATAAATTATAAGCAGGTGAATAGAGAAACAAATTGACTTACTGACAAATTTATTTGCGGTCCTACTAATCACCGCGAACACTGTGAATCACTACGAATTCACTACGTAGCAATACTAAGCACTACGAAGAGCTAAAACATAGCTTTTAGGCGCGCACGTAGAGGTAGATGAGGTACTACAAATTTGTTAATCACTCATCACTTTTTGCACTTGCCAACAAAATTAGTAGATCAAGTTCTATTAGGGCAAGTCAAATCATCATTTGGGCCAAAAATTACTCCTCAAAAGGGTGTAAGTGTACCTCTAAGTGCGCGCCTAAAAGCGACTTTTTAGTATAGGGCGCTCTTCGCAGTGCAAGCTTCGTCTTCGTAGTGCTTCATAGTACTAAGAAGACGTGCTCTTCTCAGTGCTTCGTAGTGATTTTGTAGTGCTTCGTAGTAAGATTCGCAGTGCTTCGCAGTGCTTAGTAGTGCTCATTGGTGATAAGTAGGACCCATAATAATTAATTAAATTATGGCACATGTCCAAATAATTTTTGTCAGTGCATCTTGGAAGACTGGGGCTCCAGTGTGGTACACACAGGACTCTATAGAAACAGATATTAAAACAAAATAACAAACATATTGGTGAAAACTAAAAAGATTAATTATAAGCAAGTGAATGAAGAAACAAACAAAAGTTTACTTTAATTTAATATGCAATAAATGATAAATCATTTTGTTTAGCGCATCATGGAAGACAGGTGCTCCAGAAATATGACCTGCAGATCGCACACTGTTAGACACCCACCAAAATATGACCTTTGACCCTATAAAAGACGGAACACGGGAGGCAGCATCACCAAACACTAAGGATGTGTAGATTTGAGCAAGATACACTCCATACAAAATTTGAAAGAAATCTGTCAAGAAATGTGGCAGTAAGAGCATACAAAAGACACAAATGACCTTTGACCCTATAAAAGACGGAACACTGGAGGCAGCATCACCAAAATCTATAGGCTTGTAGATTATACCAAGAATAAGATACACCTTCATTCAAAATTTGAACAAAATCCCTTGAGAAATGTGGCCTATAGAGCAGGGAAAAAAGTACACAGGGGTGGCAGGCGAATTCGCCCCCGAAATGACAAAAAGAGCCCCCAAATTCGAAAGATAGAAAAAAGAGCCCCCCAAAAAATAAAAATAAAAAAGATTTGTTTTCTTCTTTTTTCTTCCCCCTATTTTTCTGCATGATCGGAAATCGGCACGATCGGATCGTGATCGAATGCCGATCCGATGATCACTTAGTCTTACAGCATTAAAGCTAAATAGTAGCCCCTGAAATTCAAGAGAAAAAAAGCCCCCGAAATTATAAAAGTAGCCTCCGTAAACTTCCATAAAATTAAATAGGGAGCCCCTGAAATAAAAATATTAATTTTTTCCCTGCTATAGAGCGCACACAAACCATCCACAAAAATATGGCCTTTTTCCCTATAAAAGACGGAACACTGGGGGCAGCATCACTAAAAATGATAGGTGTGTAGATTATACAAAGATACACCTCCATACAAAATTTGAAAGAAATCCGTCAAAGAATATGGCAATCTATTGATCAAATAAAATCTTTTGATTTACATTTACTTCTCCTTTAGTACCTAACTGAAGTGTGTGAAATGTACGTCCAAATTTATGGAATCACCCATGATTGGAAAACAGATAAATTTTATTGTTTGCAGAAAAATAGCAAAACGTACAGAAATTCGCTGTAACGTTTATGAGTAAAAAGACCAAACTAGAGACAAGAAACCTGTAAATGTGTTTACCACCAGTGAAAAGAAAAGAATAGTTGTGTAAACATTGTACAGTATTGTTCCTAAAAACAGTGTTTATTTTCAGTTTCTATGCATTTGAATATTGGAATATGTAACGTCCGCGTCCGTAAGCGTAACGGTGGTTTGTAACGTCAGCTGTAACCACCCCTACAAGACAAGGGGTTAACAGCATGCTGCATTAACCCCTTACTCCATTGCCTTGAAAAAAGCCTGATAGTCAGCTGCCTTCATTGTCCAAGTAAACACTGGGGAATTCCCCTGTCTACCTAGCCTTAAAACTAGATGTTTTTCACACTATTGATCAATTTGATGCTGTGTATGTCTGTATAAATTGCATAATTGCTTTGGCCTTTGTTCAACAAACAATTATAGCATGCCTTCATTGAATCATTGTGTTAATCTGTTCAAAGCTGGTTGTAAAGAATTCCTTAGAGTCACAAATTGACCTATATTCATTGTTATATACTTTGGAATGCGATACAAAGGCCACATGTATTGACTATTGTCTTGTCCAGACACCTATTGAAATGCTGCACCCCTGCAAATAGTACAAGTCAGAGTACTTTGCAGAACCCATTGTCAGTTAGGTCATTCAGACACTAATCTCTGAAATAATCCCTTCAGCCTTTTGATAATACTGGCTGGCAGACAAGCCTAAACATGTAAACAACTGTTCTAAAACCTGTGGTTGAGGGCTGCACAGTCAGAAAGCTCAGGCTCAGATTGGAGCTTCAAGTCATAGATCAAATAATTTAAAAACTGGAATTTAAAGTGCTTCTGACATTGGAAAGCTCATGTAAGTTTTAAATTATATTCAATTCTAACCCCCTGTTATGTTAAGTTTGATTAATTGGTGAGATTTTAGCTAGAAATGATTTTATGATTTTTGCCAGTCTCACAAATTTGTTTACTGCAGCCTGCCTATGAGAGTGACCCTAGGGTGAGCTGTAACAATATTCCTTTCTGGACATTATTGCACTTAAATTGCTATTTGTATACTTCATTTACTGCCTTATTTACTGGTAAATTGCATATCAAAGTCAGACTCAAGTCAAAGACAAAATAACATCAGTCACCAATCAAATGAAATGGCATATTTATCTAGCCTAGCGAGCTGAGCCTGAAAGATACATTTCAATTATATTTTTGAAATATTAACCATGTTAACTGTAAATGATAATAATAAATTAATATGTCGGTTGTCGCTATCACATTTATCAGGCATCACATCACTCAGACACTCTTGATCTTGCAGACTTGAGTTGCAGTCCATGTATGTATCCAGGCAAATGCTCATGCTTGTCTCGGCCAGTCGTACCGGCATGATCGCGATCGCCTAGTTAGTACAGTCCTGAAACAAAGATGGATGAAAATTTAAAAACTCTCTTTGACTTTGTGACTTGACCATTCCATATTTATTTCTACTCTTTTCTTTACAAATCAATTTACCTGGCCCATCTTCGTCCGCTGAAAAGTATTTCCCACATCCCTTGTTGTAACACAAAAGCTTTCCTTGGTCAGAATTCGACATTTTCCTGGAGAAATTGTAAGGGCTTTGTAAGAAGTAAAGCCGGTCAACTGGATGGTTCATGCGTTCACGATATACATGGAACTTTCGGGAAAACGTCGGCTCCTCACATATTACTAGACTATATCGATGCACGCACGCCGCGCCGACTCGCCGGGGTACTCCGCCTTCACCGGTACGGTGAGCTATCGCAGCTGTGAGTCATTCATTCAGGAAGTTAATTTTTAGTCTACATCGAAGCGTACTGATTATTTTTTTAATCATTATTTTAACTATTATAGCACTCAAACATTTGATAAAAAGCTTATCGTGATGGATTTGTTTAGATAAAATGTTTATAAATATGTATTTTTATATAGGGATGTCTCAACTGGTATTAAATTATCTTTACCATGTACATTTTTATCCCAAAATATATGAAGCGTAGAAATCAAGGCAAAACATAATTATATACTGTCCTCTATCGTTGGAAAATTTACATTTCGCGGGAACTTCGAGGCCAACCGCGCGCCGATGACGTCTGTGTATTTTAGTGTAATATGCAGCTGTGTGATTTGAAATTAATAAACACTCAGGGTAAGTTCTTACAATACCTTTATAATTGTCTATTTAAGTATAATGAGTGAAGTGTATAGTATATGTGATGTGGGTATGAAGTTTTATTTTGATATGTAATGAGAATTTGAAAAATTATGCCTCTGTTAAAAGTAATAAATGTCCTTTTCCACGGCCGGCCATCGTACTACTGTACTTTTCTCCATTCAGAATCTCACCCGGCCGTCTCCCCTCCGTGCGCGACGCCGTCGCGGGCGGCTCCGGCCGCATATCGCACTCGAACAAGTGTCCATGCAGGACTAGCTCATTGTCATTGACATTGTTTTGAGTTCATTATTTCGAGTCTTATTTATGGCGCTGTCCTGCTCGGAAAGTTTTGAAGTGCCAGCCCAAGAAAATTGTTATTTGCTAGGAAAGGATGTGAATGAGATTTTATTTTTAAGCATGTTGAAGGAATCTTGACTCTAGTCTTTCTAGATCTTGTGTCTTTTTGTGATGTGAGTGAAAATCTGAATAAATACAGTAGTATTCACAGAAAATTGAATCAGCAAAAAAATTGTGTTAGTGGACAGGTGTGAACTTTATCAAGTAAGTGAGAATTGTGTGCATGTTTTTTATAATTATAGTTTCCATCTAACGTGACGTCATTGTCTTGATAAGGCAAAGCTGCCATATTTTAATTTCAATTCTTGTTGAATACTTTTTTAGTTAATTTATTAGTTAACAATAACATATACAAATTATAAAAATATATAATTTAAATTGTTTGTAATATAATTTATAAATAAACAAATACATTTCAAAATTAGTTTTGTAGTTAAGCCAGTAAAGCCCAAAGGCAATTTATTATGAGCATGATCATGTTTGTGTGTAAATCAACAATGTGTATTTTTGTGTTAATATTGTGTATTTAATTCTGAGACTGAGTGTCCCTGCTCAGGCCCAGCTCATCTGATGATGATCTTTATTTAGCATTGTCTTGAGCTCCAAGTATATTAGTATTTATTTTGTGCTTTGTGCAAAATGATAAAATGAGATGGTCCAGTCAGCTGGACCATTTACACGCAATACTGTATTAATATTATACACGTTAATATGAGCTGTAGTCATGGTAAAGCATAATATACCACCCATTTGTGCATTGTTCCGTTCCAACAGCTGAACGCTGTGTTTTAGGACACCTCGCTACGGACAATTGACTGGAAATTAATGGTTTTTAACTTCTAAAACAAAAAATGTTTGATAATTATTATCAAATTATATGAATTGTAGATCACATTAACAAAAGTTTATTTGCATTTGCTGAAAATGGAGGGAGAAATTGGCCAGCAAAAATATGTTTGTGAACACTGGATAGTGCAGCAAACAGGATTGGTGTAACTCGCACAACACTATGCTCTTTGTATGGCAGGAGACGGGAACGCAAGTCAAAACACATTGACTTGTTACAGAAGGCTGGTGTAAGGAATATACTATTACCCACATTGTATTGCGGGATCGCAGGGATTCTAGTATTTAGTAAAACCAGGACCCCCACCCCACCCCCCCCCCCCCCCCCCCCATTAACCTGTTTGGTTCCGAAAATACTTGGGCTTGGTCTATGGAAAATGCATGCTATACCAAAATCAGTCTTGAACAGGTTAATTCATTTTTGTTTTCTATTTCTTTGGTACAGATGAAAGTGAACACACCAGAGATCTCTTGGCATGGGCGCGACCCTGTTTACAGTGCTGACTTCCAGACAGGGAAGCACACACCGTGCAGGTTGGCCACAGCTAGTACGGACACTAATATACTGGTAAGTATCTTGATCACCCCGACTTCACCCTTATCAACAAGCATACTTAAACAACAATCAATCCACCTTCCTACATGGATCACAAATAGTCCAATTTAAGAGACATTAATTAATGCTAGAACTTAACTTTGTGTCCTTGCAATTGTGTGACAGAACATACTTTGAAGTAATTTTTGGTAGCTTTGTATGTTTCTTCTCTTTTATTTCCATTATTTCTTTGTCAGCAAATCATTAGAAGTATTTTTACATGCAAAGCATCATAGAGCACTTTATGAAATGTAATCAATTATATTTGTTCCTTCCCAGGTATGGTATGTGAGTATTGACAATGACGGGAAAGCGCAACCTACCTTTGCGGCCAGTCTGTCTAGGCACACCAAGGCTGTCAATGTCGTCAGATTCTCCCCGGATGGAGAGATCCTAGCGTCAGGCGCAGATGGTAGGTTTTGGGGGATGGGGAGGTTCTTATCTAGTAGCATGCTATACAAGGGGAAAAAAAGTATATATATAATATACAAGGGAAGAAAACGGGGAGGGGGCAGTCTGCACCCCTGACGGCTTTCTTTATGGCGGTCCTATCGATCCCCCCCCCCCCCCCCCCCCCTAATTAGGAATTTTGCATTTGGAAAATGTGCATGTTAAGTGTGGACTTCTTGTGGTTGTGTATCCAATGATAGGGTAATAATAATACAGCGCCTTGAGCATTGACATGTGATATCCAAGCTTCTGTACTGACCCATTTGGGCAAGTAGAACTGTTAACCTGTTGCTTATGGGAACCGGGTGGGCTATGTACAAAGTCTATGGGGATTTCAGAATCTCGTAGTGAACAGATTAATATTCACTTTACTTGCCCCAAAAGAAAATTGACTTGCCCGCATAGAACTTCTAGATGAGACCTACATTTTTCTCTCGTAGTTGAACAATTATTAGTTTCCCAATAAGGTAACCAAACTAGACCATTTCTGAAATTTACTTGCCCCATTTAATATCTTACTTGCCCTGGGCAATCGGGCAAGTGTCAAGACCTATGATATCAATGGATATGCTGTGCTTAAATAATAATCGGGCAAGTGCTAGTCTTAAGACCTATGATATCAATGGATATGCTGTGCTTAAATACTAACTACTGTTGTTGTTGTCGTCCTTATTATTGTTGTTGCTTTTATTATGATCATAATGATTACTTTGTGCAGATGGCCTTGTGATCCTGTGGAAGCTCCAGGATGTAGGGAATATTGTTCCAACGTTCGGCAAGGAGGACGAGGACTGCAAGGAGAACTGGGCTTCAATCAGAACTCTCAGGTACACTGCCTTATTAACCCTTGCACTACCTAGCTTTCAAAAGATATAAGGACACTCTCAAAAGATAGTACTATTGAATGTTTTTACTTGCACCATTCATACCCCATTTTATTTTATATGGGGGGGGGGGGGGGAATTGTATTCAACACAGCAGCCCCCCCCCCCCCCCCCCTTCTTATGGCACACAACACTTCATCCCAGTATAGCATTCTGCACCTGGTGGGTCCTGAATTTATATTTAGATGGACTGGAGATTGCAAAATCTAGTAGGATCCAGGTTAAATAAATGATTTATTTCATCTTATACAGGGGTCACTTGAAATATGTGCATGATATCTCATACTAGGCCATCTTAATTCTTACTGGACAAGGTTACCAAGGAAAACCGGTCAATTTCTAATCTTGCTTTTGTTAAATTGTTATGAATCTTCTAATATTATAATTTTATGTATGAAGTTGTATTACTGTTCAGTACACTATTGAATTACTCTTATGCAGGGGTCACTTGGAGGATGTGTACGACATCTCATGGTCATCAGACGGGTCAAGGATGGTCACTGGATCGGTTGACAACAGCGCAATCATCTGGGATACTCAGAAAGGTAAGTCAGATAATCATTGGGTGATGGGAAAAAGTCATTAAAAAAGCCCACACTTTGAGATGATTATTTCTGGCCAGGGTGTATGGAGAATGCATGTTATACCAAAATCAGTTATTTTTCAATGGATTAATGAATCATTAATGCCTTTTCAGCTAGATTTTGAATAAATAGAATACATTTCACCATGTGCTATCATAATAATCTTTTAAATTTTTCTACCATACTTTTGTTTTCATTTTTTCTTTGCCTATTAGGCGGGGAGTTGTTTCTACTGAAGTACCACAGGAGTTTTGTGCAGGAAATTTTTTATAATCTATCAACTTCGAAACAGGATGATTCTTGATTTGAAGTAATGTTTTTATTTTGCCCTTGCCTGCCTTCTAGGAGAGAAGTTGTTTCTGCTGAAGGATCACATGAGCTTTGTGCAGGGAATTATCTATAATCTAGTCATGAACTTTGTTACAGGATCATTAATGATCCACAGTGGCTTTGCAGAGGTTTAACTTGCGTTCAAGCAGCAGCCAGCTCCCCATTCAGCAGAAGCAGCTGCATCGTTATGTTGCTAGTTGATGGACAATTCATTACTTTAAAAAGTAATGATTTGTTGTAATTTACCTCGATATTTGTAATGTTTTCTTTGCCCATCAAGAGAAAATGGTGCAGGGAATCATCTTCAAAGGAACTACAGGGTCTAGATGCCCTAATTTTCACAATTAGGCTCTCTATAAGTAATTTTTCCTCAAGAAAAAGAATTTGGCATTTCTCATGAAATCAATAAATTTTTGGGTAATTAGTAAATATCTAATTGTCCTGGGAACGCCCCTTTTAAATCGCCAAAATCGATTAAGCTGCCCTCTATTGGTGTGACGTCATCTAAAGAACTTCGCCCCATAGTCTCTGTACACGACGCCTCTCTAAATTCTCTAGATGACGTAAGCCGATGAATTGTCAATCACATGTCAATCACTCTGCTGATTTTGTACCCGAAATGTGCGCAGGGCGTAAACTGGCTGCTAATTGAGATTTGGCATCAGAAAATTAGCCTAAAATCACTACTGTGTTGATTTTCATGGAATTTTTTTCTGCAGACCTTTTTTACAAGTCATCAACTATGGAATAAGTGCCAAAATACGTTGTATTCTTTATCTTTAGTTCCTTTAATCTAGTTGTTAGCTTTGCAGCAGGATACTACTTCCTGATTTGTATTAACACCCCTTAAACTATTATCTTTTGCCCTTGCCTTGTAGGAGAGAAGTTGTTCCTGCTGAAGGATCACAGGAGCTTTTTGCAGGGTGTGGCCTGGGATCCCAGAGACAGGTTCTGTGCTACCATCAGCTGTGACAGGTAATAATACTGGTCCATTTTCGTATAGCACTTTATCACCAAAGTCTCAAAGTGCTCTGAGCATTATTACCTTTGCTTTTATGTCTTTAGTCAATGCTATACATTTTGTCCATGTTGCCTTGTACAGCAAAAGAAAACAATTACATTTTAGTGGCCCTAAACAAAGAAAAACATGAACAATTTTGTTACATTTGTGCTCATTCAGACTGATAAAATTTGGCAGTGATGAAATGCTGGTTGCCCAATGTTGCACAATGTTACTGTAGTTAGGCTGATGCAATCTTGTTTTCTTTGATGGTTCTCTATAGATCGATGAGAGTATACAATCTACAGAACAACAGATGCATTCACCACGTCAACAAGCTGACCATGGCAGCCACCAGCAATAATGGAGAGGTTTGTTAGTTAACTTATTTCTTCATAGGTAATATTCCTGAAGAGTTGAAACATGGCACATCAGTTATTGATTTAAGATTTGTTGCAGTTGTTATTTATGCAGAAATTAGCACTGAAAATCCAGCACTTATACAAACCTTTCTGCGAATTTACACTGATAAAAACCACAATTTTAGACAAATGTGTTAAATGACAAAACAAAGTCATTCTAATTTCCAGCACTTACGGTAGTAAGAATTATAAATAAGATATCCAAAGCAAGCTATCATTTAACTAAAACTATTGTATTATAAGTAGTCTCTATGGATGTTTACTTGAATAATCTGCTGTGGCTTTCAAAACATTCAAAAGTTGATTTTGATTGCCATTAATCACTCCTATTTATATCAATAAAAAATAAATAAAAGAGTCAAGTTGTGCACCAATACAACATTTCTTGTCTCCCTTATAAATTGTCATGTTAGTAATTCTGAGGTTGACTTTTCTGTCTCAACAGGGCATGACCAAGTCGTTCCGGATGTTCCACGATGACACGATGAAGTCATTCTTCAGACGCCTGACGTTCAGTCCCGACGGAGAGCTCCTGATTGTTCCAGCTGGGATCCTTGAAATGGGGGATAGTCCTCTCAACACGACCTATGTCTTCTCTTCTACCTCTTTTTCAAAGTAAGTAGGAACAAAATCAAGACCAAGTCCAGGGCCCTGTTGCAGAAAGAGATGCAGTCGATTGTAAAGTTGCAATTAATTGTAAGTCAGATCATGTGACAAAATGCACAAAATTTCTGACTTACAATTAATTGTAACTTACAATCAATGGTATCTATTTCTGCAACAGGGCCCGATAATAAGGACCACATTGCAAGAACCTGCAGTGAAATGTGTGACAGTCCTTTGCAGTCTGCATACAACGCATGTTATCTCCTACTTTTTGCTCTTCCCCTCTAGCTTTTTTTTCTTCAAAGCAGGTACAATCAAACTTGTCTTTGTGGCCACACCCTGCCAACTATGAGAGGTTAAACATAAAGAAAGAGAGAGGGGGAAATACATAGCTCTCAACACAATTTAAGTCCTCCCCATTATATCATATTCGACTGAAGTATAGGTTCTCAAAAAATCTGGCTAAAAACCAAACCCTAGTCTTGTCTGAGAAACTTGCTCAAACAGGGCACGACATCTGGAAGCTTGTAATTATTTATTTATTCTTCAACCCTGTTATTTTCTTGTCAGACCTGTACTTCACCTGCCATGCCTCAGCAAGGCGAACATTGCTGTACGCTGTTGCCCCATGCTATTTGAGCTCTGTTGAGCTCTGTTGAGAGCAGATAGTCAGGGAAATCTGCTAAAATAGGACATGCAAATAATCAACATCAGGAAATATTCATTTATTCTTCACCCCCTGTTATTTCCTTTTCAGACCTGTACTTCACCTGCCATGCCCCAGCAAGGCAACCATTGCTGTACGCTGTTGCCCTGTGCTATTTGAGCTCCGACGAGAAGAGAAAGAAACCGAAGAACCGGGTGAGACCAGCAATACAGACCAGAAGCAAGAAGAGACAAAGAATAATCCTACAGAAGGTACGTAGCTTGTAGGGTCTAATCCCATTCCTCTATAAATAATCTATGCTTAATTTATGTAGGAAATGAAATCCTTGTATAAAATACAAACAAAATTTGCTGCATCAAGAGGAGAAAAACAAACTCTAAAGAACTGTGAAATTATTAACAAGACCATGTAAATAGAATAGACAAAGAAAGAAGAAAATACAAAAATGGTCAGTACAAAGAAGGAAAATCAGAAACTTACCTACTTAACTTTACTACAGGAGAAATCAGCCATCTACATTTGAATGTTACTGCTATGGTTCACCCCGATTGCTATTGCATTGCCAGTTCTGATCCTTCAAAGCTCAGAGCAGGCGGTTCGCTTCAACCGTTTTCATGTGGGTTGCCTTGTTCACCCATTAGATTAAGTTCTTTAATATGTGTATTCTACATAATTTTCGCTGTTTACGCTGTTAACGATTTCCCATTGCTCTGATCTATATTCACAGGACCCATGGACACAGGCTCTGTCACAACTTCTTCACCATCAACCAAAGTGGAAGGTCAAGAGAAATCTGACCCAAGCAAAGAGTCATCAGAAAGGTCAAAGGTTACAGCGCCCAGTCCTTCACCGGAGTCTTCGAGTAGCGAAGTGACTAATCTGTTTGAGTGAGTGCAGTCATACTTATTATTAGAGCTTGGCGTGTCATATAATTGAATTGATAGTGATTAACCCTTTCATGACATGTCCAGAAAAAACTGAGACTGGGTTCTATAGATACTGCATGTTATACTGAAATCTAGCACACCTGAATGGGTTAAACAAGTAATTTGCATTGATGAGTTTCTGGTCAGTTTCCTCCAAGATTTACCTGATTGAAAGAAAAAAATGCCTGACTTTGGTTCATCTCTAACTATTCTCTAAGCTGATTTCCTTTCCTTCAGGTTTGTGTTAGGATTTATGTAGCTTCTGACTACTATGTCGATTGAAAAGGGTGTCGGGGAAAGTACTGCCATCATAAGAGACTTGTACCTCAATAGAGCACTGGCATAGCAGTAAAGAGGTCCCAGGTCTGATTCCCAGTGAAGCCTAATTCATTTGCTCATTTTCCTTCATGAAATGATGAATGGACAAACAAACTAATGATTAGATGTGTTCCCCATTGTTTAATACTTCTATTCAATAAAGAATTGCATTACTTGAATTATCAAATTCATGAATCTTATTGATGCTAGCTCTAAAAGATGAACCGGTCAACAAATGTACTAGAGCCTTTCAATATTTAGTATTAAGGTTTACAAACATTGATTTGTTTTGCTTTTATATTTACATAAACAATTTTACTTTCCATCAATAGCCTCCCATACCGCATTGTGTTCGCCGTGGCAACGGAGGACTCTGTGCTATTGTACGATACACAGCAGAGCATCCCATTTGGTCTCATCTCCAACATCCACTACCACCAACTCAGCGATGTCACATGGTAACTTTATCTCTTATTTGCTGCTTTGCTTTACTTGATAACTGATATGTAGTGTGTGTTTCTTTCTATACTCATCAACAGCCCCATTGAATCAAATTGGTCCTGGTCCAGGCCTCTGAAAATTAGCCGTAGGACACCATATCCGACTTGCCCTAATTTGGCAACCATATGCAACAGATTTTCAAAAGTTTCACCTCGTTTGGGCCACCTGATTCAGGTTTTAGGCCTTTAAAAATTGGGAAAATCTTGCCTGACTGGGCCACACTGGAAAAAAAGGTTGATTTGTAATATTGTAGTATGTTAAAAGCACAGTACAATAAGAGATGTAATCTAATACTTCCTTCCATAGAAGGCTTGAAAATATCATTACCATGATCCCTAATCAGTTAAAAGCCACCAAACTTCATAACTGCCAAAATTGTACTTGCCTGTCTTGGGAATCAAATGATAGTACATTTTTAGGATGGCTCAAGATGGTAGTTTAGGCCAACACCAAATCAAAAAAAGCTGATTTTGCCAGCCCGTCTTATTGTTACTGTAAAATATGTATAATAAACCATAATGACAACCCTGCTAATTACCACCACTGCTATTTCTCCTACCAGGACTCCCAACGGCAGAACAATGGTCGTATCATCCACCGACGGCTACTGCTCCTTCGTGACCTTTGACCCGGGAGAACTTGGCACTCCCTACAAGGCGCCACAACAAGCCACAGCACCCACCACTGCCCAGTCCCCGGGAACATCAACAGCAAAAACCACAGCATCACCCACCACTTCGAAACCAAATGGGGTTGGAAGTGCGGACAGCAGCCCCTCATCGAGCACCCAGTCGACCACGAGATCGCCGTCAGTGGGCATGAACACGCCCTCACCAACACCTGTGTCCACCATGAGGGTGCCACAGCCCACAGTGCCGCAGTCTACCACGCCTGGTGCTGGTAGTCCCAGCGGGGCGAGTCAGGGGGGCATTGGGGTCAGCAGAGGTGTCAGTGGAACATCCCCGCAGGCCCAGCAGGTGGCTGGTAGTGGAAACGGGAGACCAGCAGGAGGAGCAGCAGGTGGAGGAGGGCCAAGGAGGATAGCAACGACGATGATTTCATCTGGATCAGGGTGAGTACACTGTAGTAAAACAAACAAATAAACACTGTTGCAGGTCGATTTCCAACATACATGTATAGGGATAATAGGGTCCTAAATAACGTATAACTGAATAGAAATATATCAAGAATATGGCTTTTTATGATTCAATTTTTTGTTTCTCTTTGTAACATGTACAGGGAAATCCTGATATAGCGAGGTAGTCGGGACTATCGATTTTACCTCGTTATAACCGGAATCTCGCTATAACCGAGCTCGTTATAATCGGAGCATTATGCCATTGGAACAATCGGGACCAAAGGATTCTCCTCGTTATAAACGGTAACTCGTTATAAGCGAGCTCGTTATAACGGGGTTTCCCTGTACTAACAAAATAAATCAATGGGAACTGCCCCCGAGACCTCCATACTAATAGATTAACATTAATTTAACATTATTTAGTTGTGTATATAGTCAACCTGTCTTTAGTAACCACCCAATTAGGGACTTAGAGCCAGTGTCAACTTTAGTGAGGTGGTCTCTATAGACAGGTTGGTCAAGATCTAGACATGTTTGGTCACTGTAGATGGATGATTCAGATAAGGTGGGCACTAGCATGAGTTTGGTTTAACATGCATTCTCCATAGACTGAGTATGTAACTGAGTATCTAAGGCACCAGTCTTGATGGGTTTATTCTGATTTTATCTCTCAATCTCTCTCCCTCCTCTCTCTCTCTCTCTCACACAGGCCCAGCAACCAGCCAAGAAGGATCCAACTCACTACTCTGCCATCCCCATCCACCTCTTCTCAGCCCACGCCATCAGGTGACCAACAGTCACATGACCAACAATCAGGTGACAACCAGCGATTAAACCAAGATAACAAGACATCCCCTGCCCAACCAAAGATGAACCAGATGCCAAACGGTACAACTAGTGTCATAAATGACCCACCCAAGGTTGTAAATGGTTCAACGAGTGCCATTAATGGTACAGCGAAAGTACGTCCGTGCAATGATGACGACGGAGATATAGTCGACCTCACTGCCAGTAGCGATGAGGATGATGATGACGACTATGAGGATGATGACGATGAGGAAGAGATGGAGGCAAATGACATTATCATAAAAGATGTGAAGTCCATGGCCCCAGTGGTGGTCAGTTCGGCCCATGGGGGGTCAGCCCCTGTAACGTCCAAGCCTAAAGCACAGGCATCGAGGAGAATCATGACAACCAAATTGGACTAAGCATTAGGAGCACTATGGGGACGAAGTAAGAAAAGGAGGAACAATAGAGACTATGTGATGACACAACATAATGACGAGGAGGTAGAGTCATCTATTATACTGTACCAGAAGCAATTAAATATAGAGGATAGACATGCGAAGGAAGAGACGGCTTATGAAAGAAAACTAATAAGTTCCTTCTTAAATTATTTGTCTTCTTTAATTATTCTGAGGTACAGAATGAAGAAAAGCAGGACTGTACATTTCATAATCATGATGGACTGATTTTGTGAATGTTATGGTTGATTTGTGGAGGTTAACGTTGCAGCATGATCAGAAGGGTGCCTAGCCTCCGCTCATAGACAACAATTCAAAAAAGACTGGTAGCTCTGGATGTATGCAGGGCTTGCCCTAGGTGATGGCGTGTGTGCCAGTGGCCACCAGAATTTTCACTTGTCTACTAGAAACTCTTGTATTGGACCACAAATCAACAACACACAAGTCTTATTGTCTTGTCTTGTTAATACTGCACAAATCGCCTCCAGATGGTGGCTATAAATGTGCAGGCCTTTATGCAATCAAGGCTATGCACTAGATTTCTGCCTTTTCAAGCAGATCCTTAAATGTTGAAGCATCCGCCGTTTTAATGTTTGACGGCAGTGAATTCCAGAGTGGAATGGTCCGTGGGTACAAGGAAAAACGGTAGTTTAAGATGTGGTGTTGGTGGGTGCGAGGCCTCCTTTCTCGATCTTGGTTGTTGAGATTCTATTCTTATATTGAGAGTCTATCTGATGTGTCATTTTGGCCCGTCTTTTAGTAATTGCAGTTAATTCACATTGCTGCTCTGAACTAAAGTTTATAAATGCGGGACACAGCAGGAGGTGAAGGCCTTTGTATGAATGTTCTTCTCAATGCCCATGAGCTGCTTGGAAGGAATGCTCCCTAGTGTGCAAATATTGTGTCTGGGCTTGCATTGTATCCACTGACCATAATAGTATAAATAAAGCCCTTAGAGATACCTTTTCATGTTAAGCACTTATATAGAATCTAACTATTATAAGAGAACTATCTTATTTGTAAAGCAATGATACCGGGGTAAGAAGTCAACATTTAAGGCCCATGGGGGTCCCATGATGTTTCTCAACATTCCAGAGAGTTGAATTCTTCTTTCCAGAAACATGATTGTATAATAATATAATAATCATAATGTGATTTATTACCAAAAAGTAGCCTCTTCAGTATTTTTGCTCTGTTCTCCCCGAGGGTCCTGCGTCATAAGCCCGGCGCAGACAGAGCCGACTCAACCCGATACAACTGTTTTTCAGTCTGGCTATAGTCATTTTCGCTCAGTCGGAGCCGATTCAACATGTTGAATCGGCCTCGAATGACCTCCGACAGGCTCTTGACTGGCAAAACCGGAGTCATGAGGCAATACATACCGAGTTAATCAGGCTGAAAACCAATTGGATCGGGTCGAGTCGGCTCTGTCTGCGCCAGACTTTATAGTATTACCTCGGTCATCGGATACACACACGCAGTCAATCCAGTTCTTAATGTGCACTCTTTCCACTCCATAGGGAGCATTCCAGGCAGTGCTACTTTAGAAGTGCTTATAAATGCATGTCTGTATCATTCATAACATTTTGTGTCTGTCTATAGAGATGTTTAGGTAGAAAAGGAAAAGTACATTATAGCGCACGATTATCTTTCTCTAGTGTTAATGGAGCATAGAGACGGAGACACGTTCACACAAATGTAAATAGTTTTTATACAAATATTGTATTTATTGGAAAAACCACCATTGTCCAGCAAAGTTTGTAAATACAAAATAGATTGAATTATTCAATATGATCCCTCTACACAAGAGTAGTAAAAATGGTTCATTAGTATGCATGAGTAAAAAATAAATATTAGTTTCAAATATCTACATAAAAACAAAGCAAAGTAGCAAAATGAGTTGAAAAGTGTTCAGTCTAATATTAAAGAGATGAAATTATGATCAGTAATCTGTCAATACCAATGTACTTTGCTTTTTTGCAGTTCTATTTTTACAAAGGGACAACAAATTATCTAACATGAAAGTGTAATGTACAAACAAAATTTGTCTCTACTTTGTAGTGTGCGAGCACATTATGTCACATGTTGTTTGCTGTGGCATAAAGGCCACCCCTTTAAGGTTTCTTCACATCCAAACACCCAGTAGTTCCATCTATAGGCAACATCTAAATATAAAATTCACATTCACATACAGTAACAGTACTATGGTTTACTTTACGCATCTTTTCCATCCCTTGAAATTTACCTACTGTACATAACACACAACCTTCTTAACGGTTAAACAGTGTTGTATCAAAATGAAAATAACATGCACATTTTTATCATTTCATAAACTGCAATAACGCTTGAAAGTTTGAGATAAGATTAGATGGATAATACTTCATTTCTTTGGTATACTAGAATACTCATCATCTTTGATGTAAAAATTAGCAAAATCAGCCATGATTTTCATCTCCAATGCTAACATGAATAGTAGTCGAAAAAGCTGTCAAATGTACATTAACAAACAATGAGAAGAGAGTAGTACATGAATACAATAAATGTATCTGTGTTTTGTACATCTTGATCTAATGATTTGTTTTTCTGTAAAAGTGTTCTTGGATGATTAAGTGAGATGAGTGGTTGATTAATTATGCAAGTAGATTAGGTATTTATTACAATTGTGGATGATATTTGAAGTTTTTGAACTTTCAAAACATACTTGTTATAAGCACTTGAAAGAGTTTTTTTTCATAGAGGAAGTCCACCTTATTCAGTTACCCTGACACAATGAGAATCGCATATTTTTTTCTTCAAAATTTGAATAAAATCCTAAAAAGATAGACACTGCTAAGCATATTAAGCAGTACACACATTTAACTTTCCACATAACACTGCATGTGACAAAATATGAATCAGCAGCCTCGATGTGTGGTCATCACATTCTCACATCAAATTCTTTTCTTAATACAGTATAACAGTAATGATTCTGAACAACCTTTGATGGGTTGGAGCTCTCAAATTGCCTTCTAATTTCTTGGCAACTGCTAGGTCACAAATTGTTGGTGAGCGTAACACATGAATAGCTGTGACAACATACTTCAGCGCTATATACATTTTTGTAATAACTAAGACATGTATGTAGTACCAAATCTCACAATCTCTTGTCATTTTATAAATGTTACTACCCAGAAAAAAAAACAATTTTGTAATAACAAAGACAAAGATATTTCACTGGTACCAAGAAATGTGTGACAGCGAGAGTCCACAGCTCAGCAGGAGACCACTGGGCTAGTATCTGCAAGTCACCGGTTCAAATCCCTCTGAAGCCTTATTTTCCATAGATTTAATTGTTATCTAGTCAGTTCCCCTTGCATAACATTTATAATGTATCAATTTCTCTCTCTCTCTCATCGGTAACCAAGTTAGTGTCCAGTTCAGAACGATGTAGCTACGAGTTGTGGTGCAGGTTTCCATTCATTGAGTCCCATCACCGACTCTACCTCGGTTGAATACTTTCTCCTCCTCTCTTTCATTCGGAACGGCTCACTGTAGTGATAAAGAAAAGAAGTAGCAAACAATTAAATTTTGTCTTATTTACCCTTGAAATAGTAATGCACCCATAAATAACACAGAATTTATCCTTTGTATATATGTATCTGTAAAAATTATTGAGGCAATCCACTCATTGATGATCTTTGATATTGAATAAAATGTGCTATCACATGATGCAACTTTGAAAATAAATGTATCTCTATGTCAAATTATAAATTTGAACGCCTGCATAAAACCCCTTTTAGTATTAAATGAAACTGAACACAATCATTGGATGTCCATCACTCAATGATGTATTGCCAACAAAAAAACAAGTGATTGGTCATGAGGTAGCTGGTCAGATATATATATATATTTGTTTAATGTTGTTCTTACCACATTTCAGCTGGCAATTCCTGAAGAGGAACGAATGTGTCTGGTTTTAACTTGATAGTTCCCCTGCAAAAAGAAGAAGAGAGAAATATAATTATGTTTTTATTATAACTTAATTGTTTGTCAGAAAATAGTGGTTTTAGGATATGAAATGAAAAATTACAAAGAAAAATCACAATTGTGTGTCTTCAGATGAGACAAAACATTACAAGGGAAAAATATCATTCATTTCAACTTGGCCAAATGCACATCATGTCAAATTTTGTCCTTTAACTTTGAAACATGATTTCCTAACACATGTTCAAAATTCACAAGTACACTGACTTCAACAACAAACATATTTGTGGTTAAATTGTTTACCTCTGGCAGAATACAGAAGGAAAATGAAAGATAATGGACTTTGCTTAACCTTAACGGGTACCCAAATTAATAGCATATATCTTTCTTTATATTCTTTATGAATTACACCTCCCCCATCCACCCCAAATTAAAAAACACACACAACCAATTTAACAAACAACAAGAAAAGATCATTTTTGCTTAACTTACCCAAAAGTAACGACTGGTCTGGTAGAACCACAGTGGTGGAAGTTGGGTGAATACTCTGGCGCTTGGTAACTCTTGTCTCCACCTGATGCTGCAGGAAACTCCCCTCTTCTATCCCACATGCTATTCACTAAAGACAAAAAAAACAAAAGAGAATTGGAAGTTTAAGTTTAAATATAACTGCCAAAAGATCAATAGATGTCTAATAATTGTATAATTCATTCTCATCTTGCTCTTGAGGAATAAATTATAAGTTTTGAAAGAAAAGTGCGAGTGTCTGAGAATTGAGCCTCCAAATTAAATACAATCCAAGCCTTGAATACTAAACTACACAAAGTTGTGCTTTTCACATCTGAACAAAGTTGACAACTATCTATTTATATATTTAAATATATATTTTTTGTTTTTCTTTTAACAATTTTATTAGAACTTACATTTTCTGTTCCTTCCTAACATCATGGTGTGTGTGACTTCCTTGTTGGTTGTCATGGTAGCTAAGTGTTGCAACGACTTCTCTCCCTTCACAAACTTGCACTTTCTCCCTATGTTCAAGCCCTCGGGGTATGCCGTCCATTCCGATGTAGTTGTGTTCACACAGTTCTTACCTAAAGAGTAAGGAAAAGTTCAATGGAAGAAGTTTTAGCATTAGTATAATAAACAATCAAATTACACACGTCAGACTCCGCTGTATACCAATCTTACCTACTTAGTCACAAAACGTTTTATGAAAACGTTATAGCACCACTGGCATAAGGACCAATTGTATAAAGCATTTATTGGAAGCCCTATTGGGTATGGGGCCATCTACAAAATACGTACACAATGTACGAAATTGACCCCCCCCCCCCCCTACTGTACGCACTTTTTATACACGTGGTTGAATGGAGCGTACGCATCAGCTTTAACCCCCCCCCCGGGAATTCTACGCGTACATTTTAATCAAATTAATCAAATTTTAATCAAATATATTTCAAATTGGGTATTAGTTTGTTTATTGCTTGGAATTTACTCTTTTAAAGACGATACGATTATCAAATTTGTAGGCACAATCAATTATAAAGATTATATAATGTTATTATATTAATGTTTGATATCTTACCCGCATAGCACCTGAGTCTTGGTAGTGTAACCTCCTCTGGGTACTCCCCTGCATAGTGCTTGGGGGGAGGGATGTATCTGGCTCGGGACTTCCAGTCGAGGCCATGACTAGAAAAAAAAAGAGGAAAAACATATGTATTGTAAATAGAGATTGATATATAAAGTAAAACATATTAATTCTCATTTAACCAGAAATTTGTTTTTTTTTCTTATATAATAGTCAAATCATATTGAATGCTGAAATAATTTTGGGAATTATTTGTGGCTGTTTTTCATCACTACTCACTCAGTGTATTTCAGATTTTCACATCTTCCCTGTGTACATACGGATGCCATGGATGCCATTCCGGCTGGTCTCTAGTCTACACGGAGGGTCAATAAACCTATTTTCTTCTTCTCTTAATCAGAAGTTCATTTACCTTTCTGTTCAATTAGCCTTTCTCTCTTTCTTTGAATTGTTTTCTTGCAATCGTTCTTGTTAGCTACTCATCCCACTCGTGCGTGTTTGACATCCATACACACCCAGGATATATGATTTATAGTTCTACCTTCTCATAGTTTTCTCATTAGTTTTTCTTTCATGTTCTTGTCTTTCTATCTATGGCTACTAACTATTTGACATCTTTCCTCTGTACATGCAGGTAAAATATCCCAGCTCTGTTCTACATTGTACACATCCAGGGTCGACAAATTAATTTCTCTCTTCTCTTTCCATTTAATTTTCATTCTATCTTATTCTTACAATTCTTTTTATTTGTGTTAGTCAGTTACTCACTCAGTGTATTTGACATCTTTCCTCTGTACATGTGGATGCCATTCCGGCTGGTCTCCACAACCGGGTTCTAGGAACCGCCACCCACTCGTCACTTCTTCCCCATTTCATTTCTTTCTATTTTTTCCTCATTTCTTTTCTTTTCTGAATTTGTATTTTTTCTTACGTGCCTATGTTTAACTATACTCACTCAGTGTATTTGACATCTTTCCTCTGTACATGTGGGTGCCAATCCGGCTGGTCTCCGCACCCTGGGTCTAGGAACCGCCGCCCTCTCTTCACATCATCCTCGAAGCCCCGTCTCTCTCCATAATGCCTCCTCTCTCTTTCTGTAAGGTCATATTAAGACAAATGGATGTTAAATGTTTACATAAATAAATGATACATTTGCATATAAATATGTATATAGTTTAACTATTATAGAGAGATAATATAAAATTAAGTTTCACTTGAATAATAAGCATCATCATGACATAGATGTGCTCATATACCTCTATATGTTTGGAATTGTAGGCATATATATATTACAATTGGATGAATAAATCAAACATAATTAGAACAGGTATAATTACAGATCTGTAGGCTATGCTTTTAATTGCTACACATATACAACAATTACACATATATCTGAACATTGCGGAAATTAAAGGAAGATCGATTCTTTCGTAGATCGATCTATCCAATATTATTTTATGCAAGAATTGATATACCCAGAAATAAAGAAGAATAAACTTTTTTACTTTGAAGTTTGATTTTAGTTATACTTATAGTAATTACCTTTGCGACCAGGTCTTCCAATTTCAGTTGTTACATGCGAAGCCATTCTTACAAGCTATTCGTGAGTAATAAAGGCAAAAGTTCCAAACTTTTGTAGCCGCTAAATGTTTAGCGGGACCTTACTTGACCGCTAGGCCGATGGGCCCGGGTGCATAGTCCGATGCCAATGAGGAATTTAATGCGATGATAGCCTAATCCTCGTGTAATGCTTTCAAACTTTGTTTTTACTGCGTCCAAATTATAATGTGGCTTGATCCTTGGCTCTTTCTTCCTTTCCCAATAAATGTAATGGTTCTTCAATCTCAGAAGATCATGAAATCCGTTGCTGAATATAATATATTTCCCGTGAAAAAATAATATATCGAACTCGTTTATACACGCACAGTGCTATATTGTTGTTATACATTGCATGCATGCGGTCAACGCACTCTATATCGCGCACAGTTTGTTGTTGCTAGGTAATGGTAACCACTACGTAACAAAGGATTCCCCCAAGGTGGGAGGGGCTGCACAGCGGCAAAACACCTGTTACTGCACGACAGATCTACGGTAATATTAATATAGGTCGCGTAATCAGATAATTCTCATAATTTATCAGTGCTTATTATTTTCTCATTCATCCAGTCGAAGCAGATATTGAAAAATTAACACTTTTTACTAGTTATAAGGACCACTCTCCCGAATGATAAGGCAAAATGTAGCACTTTTAATCGCGTTTATGTTTTTTTTATTCATACACGCGTATATATTTTATAATTCAAACTTCTGAAATTGTAAGATAAGTTACAAAAATCATTGAAAAGATCATTTATGTAGCAATCCACGACAAAGCTTTATTTCTGATTCAGTTACTTGCATATATAAAATATAATATTTAATACGTATAAACATGATCGATGAATATAGCGTCGATTAAACGTTTTGAATCAATAATAATGTCAAAACGCTTTGACATAATTCAAAAGTTTGATATCTATAGAGGGTTTCATATAAGCATGGCTTATTTCAAGCCTCAGAACAGCCAAGGTTGTCATAATATCTGTAGGAAACTAGGGAAACATGGGAATAGGAAACACGAATTTACTCCATTTGCGATTTTGTTGCCATTATATCAGAGTTTGCTTGTACGTGAATTAATCATGAAGGAAATATATCATTTATTCCATATCCAAATCATAATTGTGGGGAATAAAATACAAATCAATAGGATCGATATTACATCGCAAATACTCATGGCAAGCATGGAATATGAAAAGAAAACACGATCTCGAATCGTTGTCATTTCGTGAGCCCATGGTAACACACGTTCAAGTTTATTGTTTTCATTTCCAACAGAAAACTAGCTAGTATAAGGTACAAATCATGATAAACAATAAATCATTTTACAATGTGTACAGCTGAACGCCCTAACTATCAGGGGCGCGGGATCTAGCTTTTTGCTAAGGGGGGGGGGGGGGGGGGGGGGGTTTGACCCGAGCCGCGAAGCGGCGAAGTCCGAGCCGCGTAGTGGCGAGTGGGGGGAGAGTCCGAGAGGGGGGTGTCCCCCCTCTCGGCGATTTTTTTTGTTGCTATTTTGAACCCCCGTAAGTGATTTGTTTTCACTTTTGTTCTTCACTTTTTTCACTGATACATTTTCACTTGGCAGCCCGGCCAAGGGGGTTTACTAACCCCCCCCCCCCCCCCCCCCACCCCTGGATCCGCCACTGCCTATGCCTTGAAGAGTTGAAGGTACCTATTCATTTATATTTCATAATTTATATCAGAGTATGAACTTGTTATAGTTTGACTTCTGCACATACAACAAATGACATGCAGACGTATTGAGACGGATAGGTGATTAAACCATCGATACAGGATAAACGCACTGAACACTACACACTGCATGTTGGCGCTGTGCATATAAACAGTAAACATCACAGGCTCTGACAAAAGTGAAGCATTCACATCATCTGTGCAGCGCAGGTACGTACGTGCAGTGATACTGATAATGCACTGCTCGATTGATCCTTGTCCAAAACAGACGATCATGGCGTCTACTGCTGGTGTTGTGAAGGTCTCATCTCTGAATCGGGTGTGGGTCATCATTCATCGCTTCGATATCTCTAGTGAGTATAATCTGTTGTTTTATTCTATCAGTCTTACAAGTCAATAATATTGTATAAACATCCGTATTAACTGTATCGCACTATCGCCCATGTCTAATCTATGTGTGTGTGGTATGCGCTAGCTGTATTGTAACTCAGTATGCGTGCAGATATGTTTCGGGTTTTGTAATGAAAAGTCGAGTGATGATCGTCGATCGAGGCATCCCTCGCTAGTCAAGAGGCTTATGATGAGACACATAAGATGTTTATAAAAAATGTAAGAATTCATACAAAGAAAAATGGTGGAAAAGTGCATGTGATAATTTTATAAATATAAATAAATATCAAATTAAATCAAATTTAAAAATGAGATTATCACAACTAGCTCAGTCGTAGTATGTCTACCTGATCATTTAACCTAACCAGGCGCCGTACCACCCCTACAAGACAAGGGGTTAACAGCATGCTGCATTAACCCCTTACTCCATTGCCTTGAAAAAAGCCTGATAGTCAGCTGCCTTCATTGTCCAAGTAAACACTGGGGAAATCCCCTGTCTACCTAGCCTTAAAACTAGATGTTTTTCACACTATTGATCAATTTGATGCTGTGTATGTCTGTATACATTGCATAATTGCTTTGGCCTTTGTTCAACAAACAATTATAGCATGCCTTCATTGAATCATTGTGTTAATCTGTTCAAAGCAGGTTGTAAAGAATTCCTTAGAGTCACAAATTGACCTATATTCATTGTTATATACTTTGGAATGCGATACAAAAGCCACATGTATTGACTATTGTCTTGTCCAGACACCTATTGAAATGCTGCACCCCTGCAAATAGTACAAGTCAGAGTACTTTGCAGAACCCATTGTCAGTTAGGTCATTCAGACACTAATCTCTGAAATAATCCCTTCAGCCTTTTGATAATACTGGCTGGCAGACAAGCCTAAACATGTAAACAACTGTTCTAAAACCTGTGATTGAGGGCTGCACAGTTAGAAAGCTCAAGCTCAGATTGGAGCTTCAAGTCATAGATCAAATAATTTAAAAACTGGAATTTAAAGTGCTTCTGACATTGGAAAGCTCATGTAAGTTTTAAATTATATTCAATTCTAACCCCCTGTTATGTTAAGTTTGATTAATTGGTGAGATTTTAGCTAGAAATGATTTTATGATTTTTGCCAGTCTCACAAATTTGTTTACTGCAGCCTGCCTATGAGAGTGACCCTAGGGTGGCGCCGTACGTAGTACGGCGCCTGGCATACTGAGGTGTGTATACCGTGATGGTAACACTTGATAGGCTTTAACGGCAAACACACTTATAAAAAATATATATATCATACTTTAAATAACATATCTCGGTTCATACTTACGAATTATGTTATGCATGGACATCAATGATCCAAATTGCAAAACGTCTGATGCTCCATTCGTTTGATTTATCCTGAAATTTACTATAAAACTGGCAAGATTACAGAAGTGACGAAAATGGTATCCGAATTTGTTCGCTGCAAGCAATATCAGGTGATCAAAAACTTGTCGGCAATGCACCCCCTGTACCCGATCAACCGATCGCCCCGCGCATGCGCTATGCATTGCCGACGAGTTTTCGGTCACCTGACATTGCATGCAGCGAACAAAGACGAAGGAAATAATAGTCATCATCATCATCATCATCATCAATTTGAGCTAAGTTATCATTCTTTTGCAACAATTTAAATAGCAAGCAAGGTAGGTTGAATGTTTAATTAATGTCTAGAACTAAAAAAAAAAAAATAATAATAGATGGAAAGTTCTTGAAACCACCCGTCGGCAAATTTCCTACAAATTTTTTAACGTTTCGTCTTCACAGCGCCGTCCTACGGACGGCGCTGATCACAGTTACCTGATCATTATGCTTAAAGGGTACTAGTAGGCCTACAGTTTTGGTAAGGCTGAACTTTAGTAACCAAACCTGGACAGTAACATTATAAACTAATAGTTATAACTCCACCATGCTCGAAAGGTATACAAAATTACAAACGACTGAGTAAACAGCCCGTTATCATTCAAAAAGAGCCATTAAAACACAAGAGGGCGCTTTCTACAAAGGCATTGGTTTCAACCATTTTTCATACAAAATTATGCATGTGATGTTTTATTGAAATAATCATTAAATAGAGAGATCATCAACAACATTTTTTGAAAAAAACATCTTATTATTTGGGCCCCAAATAATTATAAGGTCAGATATATTTATTGATATTTCAGCCGTTTCTAGGTCGATTTTGACCAAATAAAGTTTATTCTGCCATAAGAATTGCACGTTCTCTCAAATTCGACACTCAGTTTTGCATAACCTAACAAAAGAATTGTGATGTGCAGCGCCCTCTCTACCGAAACTAAACTACCCCTTTAAGTATGTATGTCGCATAGATATGGGTTTGAAGTTTGAGCTATTCCTCCAAAAGGTGCTTGGGTATCAACTTTCCAATAGAAATAAATTCTTAAAAGTTCACAAAATGTAGCATGCTCGAATTGGGGTATATGATACTGATAGCCAGGAGGTACGATGCATATATGGATCATGTAAATGGTATATGTAATAAAGTCATGTAAATAAAGTGTTCACTCAATCATAACTTGTCTTATTTTTATTCAGCTGAATCCAAGGACAATGCGACTAAATCGAAGACGGTGCCGCGGTGCGTCATCCTCCCCCCTGAGAGCACGGCCGGAGAGATCCAAGATGTCTTCAGAGTCAGTCTGGGGCTCCTCGATGAGTTATTAGTTCTCAAGGTAGGACTAGCTTTTTGTTCTTTAAAATACAACCCTTATTGCTGCAAACTCTTGTATGGAGTATAATATTTGTGAAAGAGTTTGATTCTTTACAGGGATTATCCTTCTACGAGTATTCTATTTCATTGATTGATTCTACCCCAAATAGTATAAGGGGCACATACCCCCCCCCCCCCCACACACCTAGTGTTGGTGCCCCCTATGTGCCCCCACCAAAACATTGTACTTACAAGTAGAAACAAACATTTGAAGTGAATCAGCATAAAAGATACACAATTTTAGGTAAAATCATGTCATTTTTATGGTAATAATTCGAATTGGCCCAAATCATGTCATCGATAGGTAAATATAATCATTTTCAGTGACTTTAATGGGTATGGACCCTTTTCCCCATATTATTTCTATTATTATATAGTTGAATAGTTATGCAACTACATCAATCATATATATGTATTTTTCTTTTCCAATTGTTCCCCCCTCAGCTCCGCAATAACAGAGGTTCTCTCATTCCAATCAATGGACACATAACACCAAACTCTAAATTCCAGTGAGTACAAATGGACCATTAGATTAATACAGCAAAGAATGATGACTCTATAATATTTTACTTTATTTCAGTTTCAAAGCTAATGGTTGTAGAGGAATATTGCCATTTCTTATATCCTTTGAAAATGTAAACTAAATAAATTGTAAATCATTATTAGTTAGGAATTAGTAAAAGGATTTTCATATTGATGCATTGATCAATATTTTAGTAAGGGATATGGACGGTGGAAATATGTATGTTTGTAATGTGGTAATATTTTGTTGGCATTACTGTGCATTATACCAAAATTATTCTTTGACACATTATTTTCCCATTATAAATGAATGTATGTATATGAATGCCACTATTAATATAATTGTATTCATTTTGTTGGGAAATAGAAAAGGGGAAGAATATACACTGGCTGTATAACAATAATTCAAGCAATGTTGAATGCATTCAATAGTTCTTTTACTGGTAACTAATTAGTTTGAGGCTCTATCTTGATTTATGATTTTACTTTTTAACATTATTTTTTATTTACACAGACCCTATGTTCTAGAAGTCACAAGGCGTTACCAAAATGGTAAGTTTTCTAATATTTGTTTTTCTTCATTTTCCTAAAACAATGTTTTTGTTACATTTTGTTGATATTTAGATGTTTCTAGTTATGGTAATTGATTAATGTTTTAAGCGCTTTGAGCACCTTATATTAGGTGGATATTGCGCAATATAAATATCCTATATTATTATTTATTATTATTATATGTGAAAATTGTGAACCCAAAATGATTTTCCAATTAGTTGGACAAATAATCTTGAATTGAATTGATTATTATGTCAACATTTTGTCTTTAAAATATGACAAATGCCATCACACAAATAAGTGTGTTATTGTAAACATTTTAAACCCTTAGCAGGTATTCAGTATATAGAAATCATTAAACAATCTATTTAATTATACGATATTTTTTCGTTGTTTGTGATCTTCACAATTTGGTTAAATTTAGCCACAAATTAAGTTATATTTCTACATTTTCAGTTTATTATATTGCAATAATTAACAGAGCAATCCATCCCCTTTATCTTACTGTAAAATAGTTATTATGTTGCATGATGTACATTTCATCAATATTTTACAATTTATTAACCAATTCAAGACTGGTCCCAAACAATAGCCTACTCTTGGCTGGCATCTGTGAACAATGTATTCATTTTGGGATAGCAAATGAGACTGTCTTGAATGTGTTAACCTTTAAAGTGAAGGTAATATTGTGTAATTTTATCTTCTTCCTCAACAGTAAAGCCGATGAAACGAAGTGTGAAGATCAACGGGAACAATGGGATCATCAAGCAGAGACTTCAACAGATTGTAAAAAGAGTACGTCTTTATTTGATATTTATTCCAGGCTCTACACTAACTTATGTTGGCCAGTGTTAGTTCTGAGCCATGATTTGTTGATAGGCATGTTAAAGCCAAGATTATGTCCTTTTTTTCTTGAAGGACATTTATATTGTAATTCTCATCATATTTTACAGCCCAATGTTATGTAATTGAACAATTTAACCTATTGCCTATGGGAAACTTGTTGGCCCTGTATTAACTCTACAGCAATTGCCAGTGGTGTAGTGTGGTCGGAATGATGGGGGGGGGGGGCATACCTTATGTATTTCTTTGTCTTTTTCTCAAAAAATGTCCCCCTTATGTTCCCATTGTTTTTTTTCAAATTATTGGGGGGGGGGGCACATGCCCCCCCCCCCCCACCCCCTCCCCATCGCTATGCCACTTGGAATTGCAATATAGTAGGGAATAAGGTAAATAGGTAACTCAGAAATGATTCACATAAGACAAGTACTGTTCAGTAAAAAGAAATCTCTCTGCTACTGATTTTCCTCTGTAGTTTTTAAGCTTAAATACATAATTGAACCCTTTCCATATTTTATGAACCATAGAAACACCATTCAGTTGTTACACTTTATGGTGCGAATATTACCTATGAGATGGTAAATTTATATATTTTGTTTTTCTTCAGATCGACAAGCTGGAGGAGGCTGTGCCAGAGATGAAGACAAAGCGAGAGAACACCATTGTGAAGGTACGTTTCCTTTAACCCATTCACTTCAAGATTCTGAATCCTCATAGACTTTGTACATAGCCCACCAAGTTCCTTTAGACAAGGGGTTAACATGTAATGGGCAATCAAACTGTTTGAAATGTCACCCCCTATTAACAACCCACACCTTCTTACATGGCACTGCAAGCCAACTGTGTATTGATTGATACGTCTTCAAAAGCTGAAGAATGTGTGGGCAATAACGCATACATTTGTATCAAAATGTATTCATAAGAAAAACAATTTATAATATTTAATCGCACTTCAAATTTCTACCTCCTGTAGATGACTGCCATAAGTTGATCTTTCTATTGTGATACAAAATTTAAATGGGGATGAACTTTTATGCCAAAATTGTTAATTGCTCAAAATTATGTCTCATAGAACAGGCTTTTTAACAAGATAAAATAAGTAAACTCGAACTCACTTAAAATTACTTTCATTTACTACCAGGGTACGGAGGAGCTGAACGTAAAGATGAAGTTGCAGAGTCAGCATAGCTGAAGAACGTGTTGAAAACTACGCAATAACACATCATTTGTATTAATATTGATTCAATTATTTACTTTTATTTTCTACAGGGTACCGAGGAGCTGAACGTGAAGATGAAGTTTCTGACCCAGAGGATGCACGAGGCAGAGTCGTCCAAGTGGCAGGGAATGTTCAAGAAGCATCCACTCTGGTGAAAAAGTATAGTGAACTTCAAATAGCTAGGTCCTATTGATGCAGTTCTTTAGGCAAGTTGACATGAAAAGCTTTACCCCCCATACATTGAATTTCAAGAATACACTTGAACCATTTATATGGGCAAGTTTAATTGAAGAGCTTAATCACCTGCATTCATCTACAGGGAATGGCACGGAATGCAGTTGAAGTTGTTAGTAAGAAGCACTGCGGCTATATAATTCATTAACAATTGTATATTGTGTGCAAAGTATAGTAGAAAAAAGTGATTAGTGTCGACCATGACACCCAGATGGTTGAAGGTACCCTGCAGACAGTGCCGTAGACATATGGGAAAAACAATAGAAATAATAAGGGTACCATTTTGTACAAAATAAAGAAACACATAAAGTACGCTCCCAATAATTTGCATGCCCCACCCCCACCCCCCCTCAATTAGTGGAGCAGATAAGTGAAAAAATCTTTCAAATGGTGATACAAGCATGAAAATTTGCATACATATCCCTCTTAGGGCACTTTAAACAAAAACCTCGTAAGCCACTTGAAAATTCAAGATGGCGGCCATTTTCCAAGATGGCCGCCATTAGCACCTTAAACATACTGTTTTCGCCATAACTTTTGACACAGTGATCCGATTTGAATGATGTTGGTGGCAAATCTGATATTTTCAACCATGCAGAAGTCAAATTTATGATTTTTTAGCATCTCTAGAGTTGTTTTCTATCAATTCTAACAAGATGGCGGCCATTTTTCAAGATGGCCGCCATTTGCACCATATAAATACTATTTTTGCCATAACTTTTGACACAGTGATCCGATTTGAATGATCTTGGTGTCAAATCTGATATTTTCAACCATGCAGAAGTCAAATTTATGATTTTTTAGCATCTCTAGAGCTGTTTTCTATCAATTATAACAAGATGGCGGCCATTTTCCAAGATGGCCGCCATTTTCACCTTAAAAATGCTATTTTTGCCATAACTTTTGACACAGTGATCTAATTTGAATGATTTTGGTGAATAATCTGATATTTTCAAACATGCAGAACGCAAATTTATGATTTTGTTGCATTTTAAAAGCTGTTTTCTATCAATTCTAACAAGATGGCAGCCATTTTTAGCTCATCCGGCCCGAAGGGCCCGATGAGCTTATGCCATGGCGTGGCGTCCGTCGTCCGTCCGTCCTTCCGTCCGTCCTTCCGTCCGTCCGTCCGTCCACAGTTTTCAAAATGCTTCTTCTTCGTTATTTTTCAACCGATTTTGATTCTGATTGTTTCATAAGATAGGGCTAGGAGGGGGATTTAAAACTTCTACACAGAATCGTGAAATTCATTATATATGCTAATTTATGCAAATTTATTCGAAATCACAAAAAATGCTTCTTCTCCTTCATTTCTTGACCGATTTTGATTTGGTTTGCTTTATCTGGTAGAGCTAACTTTGGTACACTGAACTTCCACACAGAATTTTGAAATTTTTCTCCATTAATTAATTATGGTAATTTATGCAAATTTATTCCAGAAATCACAAAAAATGCTTCTTCTCCTTCATTTCTCGACCGATTTTGATTTGGTTTGCTTTATCTGGTAGAGCTAACTTTGGTACACTAAACTTCTACACAGAATTTTGAAATTTTTCTCCATTAATTAATTATGGTAATTTTTTATTTATTTATTTATTTATTTATTTATTTATTTATTTATTTATTTATTTATTTTTATTATTTATTTTTTATTTTTTATTTTTAATTTTTTTTATTTATTTATTTATTTTTTTAAAAATTTTTTTTAATTTTTTTAAATTATTTTTTTTCCCATGTCCCTTCTGGGGCGTCAAATTTATATTTTGTTCACTCTAATTTTTTTTAAATTAATTTTTATGTCCCTTCCAGGGCATCACATTTTTATTTTTTGACCAGTTGAAAAGTGTACCACATGAAATTTGCGATATTTGATGTTGCGAGATGCCGGATGAGCGCTACGTCATTGACGTTCTGGTTCAAGATGGCCGCCATTTGCACCACAAAAATACTATTTTTGCCATAACTTTTGACACAGTGATCTGATTTGAATGATCTTGGTGTCAAATCTGATATTTTTAACCATGCAGAACTAAAATGAATAATTTTCCAGCATTTCAGAATCTGTCTTCTATCAATTTTAACAATATGGCGGCCATTTTTCAAGATGGCCGCCATGTGCACCACAGAAATACTATTTTTGCTATATCTTTTGACACAGTGATCCGATTTGAATGAGCTTGGTGTACAATCTGATATTTTTAACCATGCAGAATTTGAATCTATCATTTTCGAGCATTTCAGAAGCTGTCTTCTATCAATTCTAACAAGATGGCAGCCATTTGTCAAAATGGCCGCCATTTGCACGACAGAAATACTATTTTTGCCATAACTTTTAAAACATTGATCCGATTTGAATGATCTTGGTATCAATTCAGAAATTTGCAACCATGCAGAACTCAAATTGTCAACTTTCAATCATCTCGAGAGCTGTATTCCACCAATTCTAGCACAATACAAAAGTATGCATCTTTATTACCGTTTCTAGGTTTGAGCACAAAAGGATTTGCGTCGCGCATTTCATGTGGCAGCGGAGGTATTAGCAATACAACGTTCCCCGGAACGTGCCACCAAAAACAAGACAACATGCTCCAAACGTGACACGTCCCGGAATAGTTACGTGTTTGTTAAATGACGTATCACTGTGTCCCAAGTGCAGATATAGGTTTGGCTCTGTCGCAAGCTTCTGACTACTCCGAAGCTCCTTTTCTTGCAAAAGTAGTCAAGGTCTTGCGAAGACACATGCTGGACCACAAATCTACATTTGAAGAAACTTTCCACAGGGGATGTGTTGAAGTAGCCATTCCGTCCACTCTTCTTCAATGTGTGTATGATTGAACATGGAGCAGACATCAAATCTCAACTCAGATTTGGTGCATCGAAGCTTAAAAGACTTAGCAATATGGCATAGCTACTGCAATACAGCTGTTATCAAGGTACAAAGAAGGAGCAACTACTCACGACATGAAAAAAGACCGGGAGATCCCATTCTTTGTTTACATGGAAATGTCTGTCTTTGCAAAGACAAGAAGTTAGCGACATTTGTTAGAAAGGATTCATGAACACAGCATCGCATTTCCTATGACAGAGTGCTTGAGGTCTCCACACAGCTTTGAGATGCAGCTGTAATAGCCAGTATTTAGGTGATGGGGTGGGGTGCCCGCCAATAACTGCGAAGAGGGTTGTTCACCACATCTGCTATGGACAACATTGACCACAACACATCTGCAACAACAGCAAGCACCTCCTTCCATGGCATGAGCATTTTTGTCTTCCAGCACCCCACCTGAGACAATCAAGGTTAAGAGCGAGTACCACTTCAAATTAGAGACAACAAGGTGAGGGCAGTCTCAGGTCTTCCTGATTCTTTCAACAAAATCCGTCCTGCATACTTCACCAACAATTCCTTCTCCACCCCACTTTGATGGGCAGAAGAGAAGCCCGCATTGAGCATTACATATCAGTGTTACCTCTTTTCCGAGATGAAGCCCACTCCATTGTCATGATAAGACACGTGATAGACAAGATCAAGGACACTGTAGCATTCCTAAACCCAGGGCAAGTACCTATCATCGCCACTGATCAGCCAATCTATGCACTGGCCAGACAAGTTTGTCATCAATTGTTCAGGCCTACATATTGAGATGGCTGCACTTGGATCAACTGGACCACTCCTCGAGAACATCCGGTGGACAGAAGCCCTCGTTGAGGCAGGAGCCTGGTAGGGAAGATTCATTCCTTTCGGCTGCAAGCGTCGCCAGGCACACCAGATTACAGCCTGCAGTATATATAGTCTCCTGAAGGCAGCCCACATTGATAACTACACAGTTGAGGTAGCAGAAAACCCTGGTAGAATGATGGGTTAGATGAATGGTGTGAGAGATGCAATGCGCGTTGTTTCTGTTTTGGAACCTCGTGCTGTCGATGGAACTGGTGATCTATCACTCATCCGGGCATTCAGGGAGGCCAACTTCACCCTGTATTGTGAAACACTGCCTGAGTTGCTCTCATATATCTTCGCCAACAATAATGTGACCTGTGTACGGTGGCTTACCATTCATCTGAAAGACCCTTCTACGAACTAGTAAAGGAGACCAAGCTGGCCTTCTTTCGATAAGACCAAGATCATAACTGATGTTTTGGCTTTGGTTAATACCTTAACGTCCCGAACTAAGACTTTTGAGGACTTTGCCAGTTTTGATGTCCTTTCCACGATCAAAGTATACTCTTCAAAGTACAAGAAAACAGACGTTGTGTTGGATGTATATCTGCCATCTAGTCTGAAGTCAAAAACGAGGTTAAAGCGAAAGCGGGGAGCCAGACGGAGCGCTGGTGGAGCTTCCTGAGAGACAACGGCAACAATACAGAGTTTTTAATTTCTTAGCTGACAAGATTGCAGAGATGAACACACCAAACACGATGGTCATGACAAAGGAAGACACTGCCATCAGCAACCAACTAATCAGTCTGGGTGAGGGGACTCCTTGTAGTCACGATGAAGCAGATACATCGATCTTTGTTCGAGCCAGGCATGCATCAACAGCTGCGGGGGATCAAAGTTCTCATGATCAGAGTCATTATCAGACACATATGTTGTAGTCATAGCAGTCAGTGTCCTGTCATACCTGTATGACCTTGACTTGCAGCAGCTGTGGATTTCCTCTGGCCAATGACGGAACCGGAGATGGATTACAATACATGATCTAAATTTGATGATTGACCCAGAGAAGATCACAGGGTTGCTCTTATTCCGTGCCTTCATAGAATGCGATGTGGTGTTGGCCACAGCATTGACCTATTTCCTCAAAAACAGAGGCCAGTCAACAGTTTGCCAGCCTCAAACACAAAGTCCTGCTGAAAGGGTATGGACACAGCGACGGGACCTAGCTGTGGCATATAAGCTGGACAACACTTCCACCTATTGCAGAAAGTTGTCAATAGCCTACCAAATATGGATGCAAGAAAATGTCGCGGAAGGTGCAAATGCTACCGCTTTGGCCTCACCTGCACATGACTGTGCAGCTGCAGATGCCAGGACTTATTCATATGTGGACAGCAAAACTTGGCCGTGCAAGTGCAAAGACACTTTAGACACCAGATGTGACACATTCTCCATTTGCACATTATAATTTCCTGCTAGGTTTGCCACTGGTCTGGTTGGTATTATAGGCATAGGCGACATAACGTCATCGCTGATTTAAAGTTCCTCGCGAGTGACATCATTAAGAAGGTATAACGTCGCAAATGCATGTATAATACCGACCACACCGGTGGCGAACCCAGCGGGAAATTTGAATGTAAAAATCGAGAATTAGCTCAAAGCACTTTACTGATCTTGAGTGGAAAGAACAGCATTGGTAAATTCAGCTCGAGTGAGATATCAGGTTGAGTGGGACAACATCTTTGTTTTGTTCTTCAATCAACTAGTGGTGACACCAGACAAACGATCGCCAGCGGTGAAATTTAACCATCATCCATGCTTATAACTACCTCATATTCTTACATCTCCCGGGGCAAAACGTGGTAGCTGTCCATTCAACCTGATTTCCCACTCAAGTTTAATCTATCCCATGATTAATTTATTTTGATACAAAATACATGGCAAATGCACTGAATGTAATACTTATACTATCTTTGCTGAGTGCATTGAACATTTATTTTGTGTATGCACCTTAACTTGTATTGTCTTGAAATCGGTTAGAATTGATAGAATACAGCTTCTGGAATGCTTAAAAGGTGTAAATCCGAGTTCTGCATGGTTGAAAATGTCAGATTTGACACCAAGGTCATTAAAATTGAATCACTGTGTATAAATTAAGGGGAAGTAGTATTTTTATCGTGCAAATGGCGGCCATCTTATAAATTTGAGTTCTTCATGATTGAAAGTTTCAGAAATGACACCAAGAGCATTCAAATCGGATCACTGTATCAACATTTATGGCAAAAAATAGTATTTCTGTGGTGCAAATGGTAAAATTGCCGCCATCTTGTTAGAATTGACAGAAGACAGCTTCTGAAATGCTGGAAAATTATTCATTTTAGTTCTGCATGGTTGAAAATATCAGATTTGACACCAAGATCATTCAAATCAGATCACTGTGTCAAAAGTTATGGCAAAAATAGTATTTCTGTTGTGCAAATGGCGGCCATCTTGAAAAATGGCCGCCATCTTGTTAGAATTGATAGAAAACAGCTCTAGAGATGCTAAAAAATCATAAATTTGACTTCTGCATAGTTGAAAATATCAAATTTGACACCAAGATCATTCAAATCGGATCACTGTGTCAAAAGTTATGGCAAAAATAGTATTTCTATGGTGCAAATGGCGGCCATCTTGAAAAATGGCCGCCATCTTGTTAGAATTGATAGAAAACAGCTCTAGAGATGCTAAAAAATCAAAAATTTGACTTCTGCACGGTTGAAAATATCAGATTTGACACGAAGATCATTCAAATCGGATCACTGTGTCAAAAGTTATGGCAAAAATAGTATTTCTATGGTGCAAATGGCTGCCATCTTGAAAAATGGCCGCCATCTTGTTAGAATTGATAGAAAACAGCTCTAGAGATGCTAAAAAATCATAAATTTGACTTCTGCATGGTTGAAAATATCAGATTTGACACCAAGATCATTCAAATCGGATTACTGTGTCAAAAGTTATGGCGAAAAGAGTATGTTTAAGGTGCTAATGGCGGCCATCTTGGAAAATGGCCGCCATCTTGAATTTTCAAGTGGCTAACGAGGTTTTTGTTTAAAGTGCCCTAATAGGGATATGTATGCAAATTTTCATGCTTGTATCACCATTTGAAAGATTCCCCTGAAAAAAGTCACTTATCTGCTCCACTAAATCAGTACGACCTAGCTACGCCACTGCAAACATGATGGTGGATATGTAACATTGATGGCAGTTTCACATGAGTCGCAGATAGTGTTTATAAAAAATGTAAGATTTATTACAGATTTTATATGATATTGCTGTAAATTTTTCTAATTATATCTGAGGATTGGACCTGTAGGCCAATGTGAAAGTAGTGCTCTTACCGTAGAACACCATCGTCAAGCACCCCCCAAGCACCTATATGCATCTTGCTTTTAAAGAGCGCCCGCTCTCTGTCCAAACGGGAAACCTTAATCAAAAATGCAAATAATGGTGAGGAATATTCATGAGGATAATAATGGAGGTGAATCTCATGGAAACGTCTTTAAAAGCAAGATGCGTATAGGTGCTTGGGGGTGCTTGACGATGGTGTTCTACGGTATTTGTGTGTATTTTTGCATACACTCTGTGAATGTTGCAAATTTCCTGTGACATGCTTTTAATGAAAGTAAATGTCCCCCTCTGAATCTAGCTGTATTCATTCCAAATACTGTCAACCCATAGTGACCACCTAAAGGGAAACAAGACAAGTTGCCATTATATAGACAGATTCTATAGCACTATGTGTTGTTATCTGCACATGACGCAATTTTATCGCTTGCTGAAAACCGCTTCTGAGGGCCTGACAAGCGGTGCGAGTTTTCCGCTCTCAAGCCTGCATCCAGGAGATTTTTTATCAGTGTTGACACTTTCTTATAACTTGCCCCTCTCTCTGTGATAGCACTGGGCCTCGGGGGGGCAGTAAACACAGCTGGGATTGTTGACAGTAGTGAACAAACTGTCAGAAACTGAATGTGACCGAGTTGATTACCACGATGGTGGAAATCAAACTAACGACAGAATCACCTAATGAGAGGATTATTTAGGATGTCCACTAAAGGCAAGTTGGGTGCTATATGTTATAGAGGTGGCCACTAAGACAGGTTTGACTGTATCATCATTCTATATTTGCTTTTATGATAGATCTATGTGTTTGAGGCACAACATATGGGCTAATCATTTGTGTAGATATGTAAGCATTACCTTGTGTTCAAAGAGGGGTGATATATTCAGAAGAAACGGATAAAGAAATGTATGTAATTGAATATTACAGAAGACATTTGTGTCTGTACCAAATTTGATATGTATCGATGATACATTCCATTATATATGACCAAAATACATTAGACTAAAGAATGTATATTGTTATTGTTTCACCTTGATATTTATTTCCTAATTCAATTTGTAATTCTACTAAGGCCAAAAAAAAAAAATGTTTTGATTGGCGTAACGGGCAACCAAAAATTAGGGTAGGTCGGTCGGGATTTTTTTATGCCTCCGCAACGAAGTAGCCGGAGGCATTATGTTTTCGGGTTGTCCGTCCGTCCGTACGTACGTCCGTACGTACGTCCGTACGTACGTCCGTACGTACGTCCGTACGTACGTCCGTACGTCCCGTTCTCGTGATCGCGTTATCTCAAGAACCGATTGACAGATTTTCACCAAACTTGGGTCATGTATGTATCTTTGGGGGCCAATGATCTGATTAGATTTTGGGGTCATGAGGTCAAAGGTCAAAGGTCACAGAGCTCATTATATATGCAAAAATAGCTCGTGATCGCGTTATCTCAAGAACGGATTGACAGATTCTGACCAAACTTGGTACATGTATGTATCTTGGGGGGCCAATGATCTGATTAGATTTTGGGGTCATGAGGTCAAAGGTCAAAGGTCACAGAGCTCATTATATATGCAAAAATAGCTCGTGATCGCGTTATCTCAAGAAGGGATTGACAGATTCTGACCAAACTTGGTACATGTATGTATCTTGGGGGGGCCAATGATCTGATTAGATTTTGGGGTCATGAGGTCAAAGGTCAAAGGTCACAGAGCTCATTATATATGCAAAAATAGCTCGTGATCGCTTTATCTCAAGAACGGATTGACTGATTCTGACCAAACTTGGTACATGTATGTTCCTTGGAGAGCCAATGAACTGATTAGATTTTGGGGGTCATGAGGTCAAAGGTCAAAGGTCACAGGGCTCATTATATGTAAAAGTAGCTTGAGATTGGAAATCTCAAGAACTGAATATCAGATTTCAATCCAACTTGATACCTGAATGTATAATAGGGAACAATTGTAGTCATTAGATTTTGGGGTCATGAGGGCAAAGGTCAAGGTCACTTATAGCTCATAATTGTGATACGTCAAGATCTAAAAGACAGAGTACCATCAAAATTGAGTTGACAGAATTAATTCTGTGTACATGTTGATTTGGGCTTGACATAAATAAATTGCGTAATGGCGGAGGCATCATTTTCGACTGCGCACAGTCGAAGATCCATCTAGTTTTTTTTTTTTTTAACTTTTTTTTTAATATGCAGATATGCATGCTGGCCCTGGCCGGTGGCATAAACATTGTACATGCATGCGCTGCATAGGTACCGCGTATACGTACATTGCGTGTACTGTATACAATATATTCGCGCCTTCATCGCCTCGCGGGGAAAAAGCGATATCGCAAAACTTTCGGGTTTTTAGTGCAGCAAATATATCGATCGCAAATGCAGCGCGATACTCGGGCGATGGCAATTTTTTCGCTTCGATATACACAACGATACATAGCGATATTGATCGCAATCGGCAAAAACCTCTAGGGTCGGCGGTATTTTTAGGGACGGGCGGGTTACGCCAATCCAACAATTTATTTTTTTTGGCCTAATGAAGTAAATCTAAACTATAATACAAATTTCATGAAAAGAAGAAGTTCTGGCAAAATTTGTGAAATCTGTTACTTTTTAAAGTTATCTTGTAAGGTTATAACTTGAATAGAAATGCAATTGTGTCCAAGGTTGAGCTCATTATAATATAACTTTTAAGAAGTATTAATTTAGGGAACAATTTAATTCTCATTATTGCATCCTTGTTTGCATTCATTTACAATTGACAAATGTTATCAACTCAAATCCATATTTTACTGCAGGTTCAGTATAAAGTAAGTATTTTATTTAGCTAATTAGTATTTTGTAAGGTCATTGATTGTATGTTCTTCATGATATTGTTTTATTGCTAGAATCACCTTAAAAATTGTATGAGCATTAATAAATATGTGGAGCTAATGTATGGGTTTTAATGTTATATTTTATGCGTATATTGATGGTGATGTCAAACACATATATAGTATTTCTTGTTTACCAAATATCTACTAAATTATGATAAATATTGCATTCATCTTTTTCTCAAATCAGTACATTCAAGTTTATGAAAAATTTGATTTCTTGGTGCAGAAAATGTGGTGTTAATTTGTTGTCAAAAATACATAACTCATCATTTTAGTACATTGATATATTATGAAAATCAAACCTGAGCTTTATGATACAAACTGATCATTGTATTGAATATATTTCATGAAAAGAAAATATATTACTTTTATATGAATTTGTACTTATGTACATTATTATTTATTTAGTATGCCAGCCAGTATATAATAATGTACAGTGAAAGGGATGAAATAGAAGAACAAATTTGTAGGGTCGATTGCAAAACATAAATTAACATAATGTGGTTACATGATGGTGCAAAAAACACAAACAGATGTAGCTATAAAAATAGAACTGAGGGATAAAAATAAGCTATTTTGTTGTTGTACTAAGAAGATAAAGGGGACCAGACGTCAGAAAAAGATGGATGTTATTGACTAAAAGATTTCAGTATCTCACAACAGATGTTACTTAGCCTATTCCCTACTAGATTTTGCAATTCCCATTGAGTTGATACAGGGCCCACTTAGTTTCTGTAGACGATGTGTTAATTGGTATATGATAGAGAAAAACAAGTTATGAAAGAGATGATAAGTATTACTCTATGGCTTCACTATTTTCTTGAATACTACTAATTATACATACTTCACTGGAATGTCTAATTTGACAACAGGAAACCTTATAAGATCAAATTGTTTTTGTCCGATTTTTATTTTGGGTGTACATAAATGTAAATGCCAAGTCACGATTATATTGTGATGGCTTCTATTGTTTTCCTATTTCAATTTCCATAGTCAACTAATGATTATATTTACATGGCTTCACAGCTGATCTTGTTTTACACAAACATCGACTTGTTTTTTACCTATTTTTATTTCAGTTTTGGTGTACATGAATGGACACTCCAACTTGTGATTATATTTAGGTGAAGTCTGTTGTTTTCCTGTTTTATTATCATAGTTAACTTTTGATGTAGATATGTTATTTTTATGTTGAATTGTCATAGTCTTGCCAGAGTTTATCATTTTTAGTTCATTTTGTGCAAAACAGAGTGAATATCGAGGTGCCTGTTTATTGCACAGTAACTAGTGCAAAACAGAGTGAACATCGAGGTGCCTGTTTATTGCACAGTAACTAGTGCAAAACAGAGTGATGATCGAGGTGCCTGATTATTGCACAGTAACTAGTGCAAAACAGAGTGAACATTGAGGTGCCTGTTTATTGCACAGTAACTAGTGCAAAACAGAGTGAACATCGAGGTGCCTGTTTATTGCACAGTAACTAGTGCAAAACAGAGTGAACATCGAGGTGCCTGTTTATTGCACAGTAACTAGTGCAAAACAGTCAACATCGAGGTGCCTGTTTATTGCACAGTAACTAGCCGCGTGGTCTACTCCCATTGGATCTACATATCTACTCCCAATTTTTCTACCAGCAAAACTATAATACAGAGGATTAGGATTAAAATTAGGATTAGGATTAGTAGAGACACTGATTTTCCGTTAAAAAAAAAGGCCTTTTCCATTTCAGAAAATCTGGAATTCCGTTTCAACCTGCCTGAAAAACGGAAATTCCGTTTTGCCATAGACTTTGTACATGTGAAAAACTGCAAATTCTGTTTACATAGAACTTAATACAAAATTCAATGAGTAGGGTGCAAATCGTTTTTATTATGACATGGTTGATAATTGATTTTCAGAAATCATGATTCCGAAAAAGAAGGGGGAAAAAAAGAGAAAAAAAAATTGTGTCTCTAGATTAGGGTTATGTTTGGGGTTCAAAGCTTGGAGTATGGGAAAGAAAGGGCTCAGGAATCATGTACATGTAGATTGTTGTAGACCAAATGGGTAAAGAGCAGATGACCATAATATACCAGTATGGCTTCATTTATTTATAGAAATGTGGGTGCTGTTTCATATTAATCATGCTATCAGTTATAATTATTTATTGTTTGTTTCATCAAAGTTATTTTCGCAGTATTATAGTCAGATCGGGCTTCATCATTTTGAAGAAATTGTCCATATGAAAATGCACCAACATCCCAAAAGGTAGTGAATAAATTATGTGAAAGTCAGTTAATTTGTTATTAATTTTTGGCAAATGACAAATCAGGAAATTGCAACATAAGGATTGTTTTGGATTGAAAAGTTTAACCACAATCTCTAAAAAAAAAACTTTCTTGCTAATTCCAATGGTTGCTTACAAAATATTGAACACACATATGTAATAGATCAAAACAGTGCTTAAAGGTATGGTGACAAGAAAACTGCCTCAAAATTGGGTTTTACTGTATCTAAGGTAGATTTTCATGAAGATTACTAATACAAACATATTTTCCTCGTGGGAAAACCCGGTAAAATAAAAAAATCAACTTGTAAATTCTCTTTCGGAACCCCCGTAAAAAAACTGAGTCCCGGGCGAACAAAAAATGACGTCATCTTTGTGACGTCACCGGCAGGCAATCGCAGTTTAGCTCGGTCATAGACGTACACGCTGAGTACAATACTCACGTTGACACAGAGATATTATTTCCATTTGTTTCAATATTTGCAAACATTTGTTCAGGTTTATATCATGGGACGATATACACTCAGATGTGTAGCTGCATCCTGCTACAATTCATTTCTTAGCAATTCTTAAGCATTTTCAGTAAAACCTCAATTTACAAGCAAAAACGAGTTTGTTTTACAAGCAAGTCATAGGCTCTGCATGTAAACAATGCACATTCCTCCGCGTTGCGGTCTGCAAGTGATGTCATGAATCGGGTGACACGTGCGCACATTTCCGCTCTGCTATAAATGACTTTTTTTAGGAGCATGGAACGCCGATGCGTAATAAAGCAAAAAAGTTGCATGAAATTTACCTTTTTTTCCCAACTTAAGGATTTCTTTGAAAAAAAGAGTGTGGTATATCAATAAAGGCACATATTTAAAGCTATAAACCTGAATCAAAGCCGGGATTGCACCCCTCCTTTAAGTATCCTGACTGGTTTTTCAAACTCCAATTTAAATTATGTTGTAATCTGTGTTAAAATGTAAACCTGTTTGTATAAAACTTATAACATGATTAGTGAATTCCGCTTTCACTGTGTGATTTAGTTAGATACATTGCCACTTTTACATGTCAGTGTATTTAAGTGTTGTACGAGTGTATGTATTAGTACTCAAAGTGTATGTTTATTTATTTTAAAACTTGTAATAAAGTTTATGAGCTACTGAGCTGAGAACTTCTGTATCATTTGGTCTGGTCATTTTGTCATGATTGGTTTTATTCATGATTTAGAAAGAAGTAAAAGGAACTACAGCGTCTAGATGGCCTAATTTTCACAATTCGGCTCTCTATATGTAATTTTTACCGAAGAAAAAATAATTTGGCAGTCATTTCTCATGAAATCAATAAATTTTGGGGTAATTCGTAAATATCTAATTGTCCTGGGAACGCCCCTTTTAAATCGCCAAAATGTGACGTCATCTAAAGAACGGACTAATGAACTAAATTTTGTAGATGACGCGTCATGACGTAAGCCAATGAATTGTCGAATCACATGTCGATCACGATGCTGATTCCGGACCCTAAATGTGGGTGGGGCGTAAACTGGCTGCTAAGTGAGATTTGGCATCAGAAAACTAGTCTTAAATCACTACTGTGTTTATTTTCATGGATTTTTTTTCGGCAGACCTATGTTTCAAGTCATCAACTATGGAATAAGTGTCAAAGTACGTTGTATTCTTTAGGTCCTTTAAATTATATTACATTTTTATAATTTACTTCCATTATTTAAAATGTTAGGACTTTGTATTCTTTAGGCAAACAATAAGGAACTTTTAAAAAACTATAAACCAACAAACAACCGGCTAACAAGCAAGCTAGCATGCAAACATTATTTATAAAGTCGGGCCTGAGGGGGGCCTCAGCCCGGGGGGGGGGGGGGGGGGGGGGTACTCACGTATATTGGGTATACGGGGATGTGCCGCTGGGAAGGGTGACTTTTTCAAGAAAGATCCTTAGACATGGGTCCCCTTTTCAAGAAATATCCTTAGACATGGGTCCCCTTTTCATCAAAAAAATCCTTAGACATGGGTCCCTTTTTTCAGATTTCCCCTTTTTTATACGGGATTTTTGGATTTGCCGATGTAAAATTGCAAATTTTTCAAGCTCGCTACGCTCGCTAACTTAAAACCGCATAATATGCGGGAAATACACCAAAAACATGCGCCGCAGGCGAAAAAAAAATCCTTAGGCATGGGTCCATTTTTCGCAAAAGGACCCTTAGATGTGGGTATGGGTTTGGAGGTCTCAGCCGCACACCCCCGTCCGACTATAATCTGATGAGTACCCCCCCCCCCCCCCCGGGGGCCTCAGACCCAGGAGCACCCCCACCCCCTCCCCCCTCGCTACGCCACTACCCGCCGCTCTCAGCCATTGTAACCTGCATGGTTCAAATTCACCGATGTTCAAATTAAGGTGACTCATATATAAATTTGTTAAAATAATCCCGTCATAATGGGTGGCGTGGTCATGTCGCCATTATGTTCCATTTTCTTCAGGAACTCGACGTAGGACGCGGGAACTCCCGTCTCAATGGCGCCCTCGACGATGACCTTCATGTAGTGAGGCGAGGGAAGAAAGTCTTCCATAGGGATGGTTGGCAGATAGGTCAGGCAAGTGTATTCCTTTCCCTCGGGAGTGGTCACGGTCATGGGTGGGCACTTCGAGGCTACCCTATACAAATTGTAATTAGAAGAGATATATAATTATTATACCTTAGATGTGTTGTAATAATATTCGTATACTTCGAAGAAGTGCGGATAAAGGAAGATATCAATGCCTTTTGTGGTATCTATGTTAATTTTGGGTTTATAAAGTAATTTAAGATGCGACGTCAACAAAAATATAGGCTACTTGCCATTCTTGACCAGCATTTTCTGATAGATGATAAATATTTTGTAATACAAATATGGAAAGGAACGTTGATTGTTATGTCATGTACACATAGTGCTGAGTTTATCTTTTTTTATACTGTAAAACGAACCAAAAATAAAGCAACAAAATAATGTGAAAACCTTATTTCGGATCGATTTTAATAAGGGCTTGGCCATGACATCATGTACAATCAATTAGACTGGTTGCCTATTGTGGAACCCTTGGCCGTATATGACATACATTCTGAGATGAACGGATAATGTTTTGAGAAATTTGGTCATGCCACATTTAAAGAAACAAACGTTAACAAGTGAATCCCATAAAGAGTTTTTAAAAATGCACAGAATCGTACGGTTCTAGATGTTGCAGGTCCGAGTTGTTGATTCTCCACACTGCTCCCCACACGTAGTTGTCTGGGTCAGGGGCAAGCGTGCCTTGGGCGCCCCGCCACTGACTTCCTTCCAGGATCCAACCGGGTGCCATTCGGAAACACAGTCTGTACCCCTAAAATAAGTGAAAATTAGAATAGTAACAGTAGCGTAGTTTATATTTTACGGGGCGCATTCCACCCCTAACAAAAAAACTTCAACAACAACAACATAACTTCTGTAAACATAAACAATAAAATAAAAACATGAGGGGAAATTCCTGAAAATACATTATAGTGGTACACCCCCCCCCCCCCCCCCCGACCATGCACGCTAAAAATATTCCTCACATTCTGTGGTCGCGTCAGATCAAGGGCGAGCGTGCCTTGGGCGCTACGCCATACGGTCACGGTTGCATGATTGTATACCCCCTTGAATTATTTGGGTTAGGTACGTTACTTTGATTTTGGTAGTAAATTTTGTTATTTGGGGCACAATGCCTGCCCCCCCCCCCCCTCCCCCACCCCCCCCCCCCCCCCCCCCGTGTATCTCGACAGAAAGAAAACTGCAATAGCGCTGGCATGTTCCTTTTATTATATATATAAATTATGGAAAATATAATACGCTAGAAAAAAAAGAAACTCAAAGGGATTCATCCATGCACCCACCTGTAGCTTTGCCGGGCCGATCAGTTCTGCCGTGGGAGTGTTGAGGTGTATCCTGCTTTCCAGCATGTTGCTCGCATAGCCGAAGTACAAAAAAGTGTCGCCTTCCATTTCACTTATTAATAGTAGGCCTATAGCCCTATACAAACCAAAAACTGGGAAACTGTTACAAACAAAACAGCAGTTTTAAAGGAAAAACTATCTTTAATTCAGCTTGAACGCCAAGAAAGGATTTTTTTTATTTCGTTTGTCTTCCTCGATACCAGTAATAATATGTTGATAAATTAAGTTCGATCGGACATGTCGGATGACAGATAGGCCTAAAATGATCCCGGGAACGTGATCTGCCGGTTGTCGATAAAATATCAGGTATATCTGTACTAAGTAGATACATCTGTATACATGCATGTATGCAGATATATACATAATGTGCCTCACATTATGCAGTTCAAAGTCTGAAAACAGCCAGAACATAACGGAAATATTTAGTAGGCCTATACCATTGTTCTGATGACACCAAAACATACCATTAAAGGGATAGTTCAGTTTTGGTCAAACTTAATTTTAGTAACCAAAACCTGCACTATTGCGGTACAAATTAATAGTTATAACTCCACCATGCTCGAAATCATTCGAAATGTATACACAATTACAAACTAAGTAAAAACCCTGTTATCATTCCGGAAGAGCCGTTACAACTCAAGAGGGCGCTCTCTAAACACTCATTGGTTTTAACCATTTTTCATACAAAATTGTGCATGTGATGTTTTTTTTTTAAATAATGATTAAATAGAGATGTCATCAACAACTATTTAAAAACATATTTTGATTTTTGTACATGTAGATTGTAGTAGACCAAATGGGTAAAGACAAAGTGACCATAATAAACCGTTATGGCTTCATTTATTTATAGAAATGTGGGTGCTGTTTCATATTAATCATGCGAGTAGTTATACGGTAATTAGTTAATGTTTGTGTCATCAAAATTATTTTCCCAGAGTTTGTCTTTTTACAATTTTATGCAAAACAAGAGTAAATAGCACATACAAATTTGTCACATAAATGGCTTCACTATTTTGTAGAAGGTGTCCGTATGTATAAGGGGCCAACACCCCGACAAATATTTGGTATGTATAATGTCTAATTTATTATTTATTTTGTGGTAAATATACTGTACATTCAAAATATAACAAAAAGGAAATTGCAAGCCCTGGGCCCCGTTGCAGAAAGAGATACAATCGATTGTAAGTTACGATTGATCGTAAGTCGGAAAATTTACGCGTTTCAACCAATCAGATTTGCGCATCTAGAACACGTGATCTGACTTACGATTAATTGCAACTTACGATCGATTGTATCTCTTTCTGCAACGGGGCCCTTGACTGCTTGGATTGAAAAGTGAACAATTGCCAAAAGCATGCCTTCCCATTTCCAATGGGTAACCAATAAGGAACATACAGAATATTGAAATAACAGTTCATGAAATTGACACACACGAAAAACAAGAAAATTATGCCATGTCGTGAAATATTTTATTTTGAATTTGAAAATGCAATTACTTGTGATTTTCAGATTCTGATAAAACATACATGTATTTCTTAGAATATAATTTTCAATAGTTTTAGGTGGTTTGGTTATCCAACAGGGGTGTCGATCCTGGGGGGGGGGGGCAGGAGGGGGCGGTCGCCCCCCCCCCCCCCCCCAATGAAAATATTGGGGGGGGGGGCGAACATATCATTTCGCCCCCCCCCCCCAATAATTCCGAAAATGAGGAAGAAAAAAATCGAGTGATATAATGCCAAAGAGGGGAAAGACACATTTATCAATAATTAATCTTCAAAATAGCCGTTTTTTAGTTTGAAAAGGACTGTAAATCTCTCGCATATAGTTTCTCATATTGCAAGTTTAATTTGGGTTGCCTGAACTCACCTTTTGAAATGTGTTGGGCAGCGTAATTTCTCAAACGCATACCTCAAACGAAGTTTATTAAACCCTCATCTATAGATAGCACACCGTCACAGAAAATAAAATAATCTCGGTACATATGCGCTGAACGCAAATCAAATTGGAATATCATGTCCCCCCACATTTGAAAAAGGAGCAGATTGTCCCCCTCCCTTTGTCATTATGTATGTTTGGTTCCATAATTTCTGTCTCGGGTGTGCACCAAATCGCACAATTTCACGCCCAAAAATACAAAAGCTCCATACTGTGGGAGGGGGACACCCCCTCCCACGCTCGGTCGCTTCGCTTCCTCGCAATGCCCTTTAAAAATACGTTATGAGTAGGTTCACTATTTTATACATTTTTAACACCCATGCTAGGAGCAAATGTCTGAAATCTAAAAGCTTCCGGGGGCTCCGCCCCCTGGACCCCCATTATTGTCCCCAAATGTGGGTGCCCCCCAAAGTCAGGTCTTCGAGCCATCAAGACACTTTCAATGAGCGCAGGATTAAAGTCTCAAATGTAATTTTGAGCAATATCTGACACTTTACAAGTGCACCTTTAAGGGGCCCAGTGGGGTATTGAATTTTTTTTCATCAAAATTGAGTTTTGTATCTTAAAATGATCCATGGATTGTAATACATACTTTGTGGGGGTAGGGGGTAGCTATTAAATGGACAAAATAAGGATTTTTGTAACCAATGTTGTACATTGGAAGTGATTATTTTCCAGCTTAGATTGGAGATTTTTTATTCTACATTTCTTAAATAATCCAAATAAAATTGTCCTAAATCAAAAATTTTACCATCCAAATTGTGTTCCTCTTTTTTCAGAGTGAAGTAGCAACATCAATATTGTCATGCAGAAAATAAACATGGCAGTTTAAATATGTGATTAACATGCCCTAAACTTCCATTGAACCAACTACTGCTATTTTCCCGCTTTTTTCCTATGTGTATCCATATGTCACATTCATCTAACAAATATCAATATTATTATGACCTTTCAAGCTCATTTGCCGAAAATCAGATTTTTTAGACTAAAATTCTAAAAACTTGAAAAGTATTTACTCAAATTCAATGAAATTTGGAGGAATCATTCCTTGGTTGTAGATGAACCGATTTGTGATGGCTTTTAGAGGTAAACCTATTGTAAACCAAAATATGTACATTTCATATGTACATTTCTGATTTTTTGCAAAATTGCCTTTTGACTATGAAGATAGCTGAATAATGTAAAAAGCCATCATTAATTTGTTTGTATAGCATCATAATATCTATCTTTAAAATGTAGAATGTATACGCCTCTATACCTCTGAGGAGATGCGTTTTGAATGTTGACTTGCTAAAAGTATAGAATTTTTGTCTCTATATTATTGTTGTTTAAACTCTTATTTTAAGTCCAATTGTCTTTAATTTAGTTTTGTTGGATTCCCCATTATTCTAAGCAGAAATGTATGGTTTGTAGGGGGTAGCTTCAATGGTTAGAAAGATATTCCCGATAGAGTAAAAGTAAGTGTGCAAAAACGTCAAATAATACCCCCTATGAGGGGTAATCAAACGTAACTGGTTATATAAAAAGTGACTCGATTTATTTGTCAAAATAATCCCGCCATAATGGGCGGCGTGGTCGTGTCGCCATTATGCTCTATTTTCTTCAGGAAGTCGACGTAGGACGCGGGAACTCCCGTCTCGATGGCGCCCTCGACGATGACCTTCATGTAGTGTGGCGAGGGAAGAAAGTCTTCCAGTGGGATGGTTGGTAGATATAGATAGGTCAGGCAAGTGTATTCCTTTCCCTCGGGAGTGGTTACGGTCATGGGTGGGCACGTCGAGGCTGCCCTGTAATCGTAATGAGAGAAGTAAATTATACGTCAGATGTGTTTTTAATCATATTTCATAATCATAATCATATTTCATAATTAGTAGTATAGGCCTACTTCAAAATTGTATACTTCGACGAAGTGCCGATAAAGAAAGATTGTCATTTGTGGATTGACGATTTTTGGTTAAAAACACACTTGAGTAGTGGTACTTCCCGAAATGCCCTCCCTGCTTGAAAAAAATAGCCAAAAAATAGCCAAAAGATAGTCCTCGAAAACCTATTTTTTTGCTATTTTTATTTGAAAAAATAGTATAAAAATAGTTTTAAAATAGTTTTAAAATAATACGAAAAATAGCACCAAAAAATATTTTTACTATCGATATTTGGAACTTCTTCTTCTGGTGATTCTGCTCAGGAGCAGGTCCTTATCACCATCACACCTCTCTTCTCATGGCTCTTCTTTTAAAGTCTCCATATGGGCCATTCGTAACAGAATCCAACATCATGATGCGTTTCCTTCCTCTTGATCTCTTTCCTGGTATTCTTCCTTCCAGTACCAGTCTGAGCAAATTGTTATGTCTGATGCTGTGTGCCACCCATTTCCTCTTTCTGTTCTGGATGATTCCAATTAGTTTCCGCTCTTCTCCGACTGTCTCCAACACTCTTTCGTTGCTGATTCTATCTGTCCATTTGATTTTCAGAATGCGTCTCCAGCACCACATCTCAAAGGCTTCCAATCTGTTGATGTCTGATTTCATGATGGTCCATGCTTCAGATGCATAGAGAAGGATGCTCCATACCAGGGACTTCACTAATCTCTTTTTCAGATTGAGATTTATGCTCCGTGTGAAAAGTTCCTTCCTCTTCATGAAAGCATTCTTTGCCATTCCAATTCTAGTTCTGATCTCTTTCGAGCATCTTCCACTTTCGCAAAGCACGCTTCCCAGATATTTGAACTCTGTAACCTGTTCTAATGTTTGTCCATTAATACCGATTCTCAGGTTGGATGGCAGTTTTCCAATCTTCATCACCTTGGTTTTCTTGATGTTAATCTTCATTCCATATTGTTCGCTGGTGTTATTGAGTTGTGTTACCATTTCTTGTAGTCCTTCTTCAGTGCCTGTTATCATTGCCTGGTCATCTGCATACCGCACAGCTTGAAGAGAGCAGCCACCCACTGTAATGCAGTCTTCTACTGTTTCAAGTGCCTTATTGACCATTTCTTCTACATAGATGTTGAATAGTAGAGGTGAGAGTGGGCATCCTTGTCTCACGCCTCGTCCAATTGTGCCTGGACTTGACTCCTCTCCATTGACTCTGATTGTAACTTCTTGGTTCATGTACAGTTCAGCAATGAGCCTTCGGTCCTTCCAATCTACTCCAATTTTCTTGAGTATCTCCATAAGCTTCTCCCACATCACACGGTCAAAAGCTTTCTCGAAATCAACAAAACAAACGTATATGTCTTGATTGTGTTCGATATTTCTTTCACTGAGGACCCTCATCATTGCAATGGCTTCTCTGGTACCTTTCCCTCTACGAAAGCCAAACTGATCCTCTCCTAGATATTCTTCTGCTTTTGCTTCTAGCCTCCGATGTAATACTTTTAGCATAATTTTTGATGCATGTGATATTAGGCTTATGGTCCTGTGTTCTTCACATTTGTTGGTATTGGCTTTCTTCTCTATAGGAATCAGAATACTTTTCTGAAAATCAGATGGCCACTTTCCTTCATCGTACATTTTCATACAGAGTTCTGTTAGTTTTTCTTTCCCTCCTTCTCCAAGTATTTTTATCAGTTCTGATGGGATGTAGTCAGTTCCTTCAGCCTTGCCCGTTTTCAGCTCTTTCAGCGCAATTTCTATCTCTGCTTTGAGGACTGCAGGGCCAATTTCATCAACATCAAGTGTCAGCTCTTCTTCCAGCAAGATTATATCCGGCTTGTCTTCCTTAGCATAGAGCTGTTCGATGTACTCTACCCATCGTTTCTTGATGTCATCCTGTTCAGTCAGAAGCTCGCCTGTTTCGCTGAGTACCCCTTTCTGTTTTACAGCACCTTTCTTCTGTTGACACAATCTTCTCACGTGTTCATATACCAAATCATGTCGGCCTCTCTGTGCTAGCTCTTCCAGCTCCTTACATTCTTGTTTCCACCACTCATCTCTAGCCGAGTCGGTTACTCTTCTCAGTTCATTATTCAGTCGCCTGTACTCCTTCTTGGCATAATCTGTGTCCACATTTTTCCATTTCCTTCTTTCGTCCATTTTGTCTAGCATTTCCTGAGTGACCCATGGTTTTTTTCCTTTTCTTCTAGATTCCTTGCCAATATTTTGCATTGCACTAGTTTGTATGGCGTTCTTCAGTCTTTCCCATTTTTCTTCTACTGTATCAGCCCTGTCTTCATCTGTCTCCTCTATAAGAATATGTTCAACTGCCTCTCGGAACAGCTGGCCTTCTGGCCCTTTAGTCTTTTCCCGATTCCAGCATGGTTTTCGCTTACCAATGCATATTTCCTTGAGTTTAATTTGCACCTTCGCAACTACAAGATTGTGGTCTGTGTTGGCATCTGCACCTGGGTAGGTTCTGGCATCCAGCACACTATTCCGGTATCTCTTTTTGACTAGGATAAAGTCAATCTGGTACCTACGTACATCACCTGGTTGTTTCCATGTGTATCTATGTCTTTTGGTGTGTTCGAACCAGGTGTTTGTGGCAAATAATCCTGTTCTCTGACAGAATTCTGCTAGTTTGTCTCCTCTGTCATTCCTATTTCCAAGTCCATGAGGGCCAACTACATCTCCATCTCTTCCTTCACCAAGACTCGCATTCCAATCGCCCAAAACAGCTGTGTATGTTTGTCCTTTCTCAGATTTCATAAGATCTTCCATTTCATCGTAGATTGTGTCAACTTCATCGTCAGGGTGGTCTGATGTGGGCATGTAGACCACAATAATAACAATATCAATTGGTTTTCCTTTCAGCCGGACCAATAATAGTCTATCGCTGTGGTATATTACTTTTGTAACACTGTCTGCTGTATCCTTGTCGAGGAGGAGTGCTACTCCTCTACTGCTTTCTGAACCCCCGCTGCTAATTACGCGTACATCATCGCTCATGAAATCATCCTGGTCCTTCCATCGGACTTCACACAGACCTAGTATGTTCAGTTGGTACCTTTCCATTTCTCTCTTCACATTCTCTAACTTTCCTCGTTGTAGCATAGTTCTCACATTCCACATTCCGATGCGTTTGTAGGGGTTTCGCTGAATGACGACCTGGGAAGCCCTACTTCTCCTGTCACTCCCCCTGCCGGACGCAGCATCATCAACCTGGTTGGTGATCCTGTACACGTCGTTCCCGTTATATTTATTCCTGGTGTGACGCATGATGTTCTTGGAGATAAATACAAAAGGTGAAGTCCCCAGTCCTCTTCCAACCGCAGCAGTGCTGATCCTAATTGCAGCATTGACCCCATCCGTTAGCCCACATTATACCTGGACTCGCATGGCATCTGAAGCTTCTGCCGAAAGGTTCTTATTATTGTCCCAGTCGCCTTTAGCTTCGACACTCGCCCTGCTGACCGACGAGCCAACCGTAACCCTGGTGAGGAGGGCTGACAGGTGCTACACCTTGCCCAAGGGTGACCTGAAGCAGTTTAACGTCATACTCAGGACGTTAAACTGGAACGCGAAATCAATATAAATAAAATGTATTTTTTGGCTATTTTTCTGAAGAAAATAGGGAAAAATAGTTTTTTAGGCTATTTTTTGTTTGTTTAAGGGCTTGATCATATAAAGACAAGAAACCTCATGTACAATCATCGTAATTAGACACACTGCCTAACATGGAACCTTGGTCGTATGGCCTATTCTTTAGGTGAACGAGTAAAATGATTGGGGCATGCCACATTATAAAACAAACAACAACAACAAAAACGTTAAAAGGTGAATCGTAAATAGTTAACAAGTTTACAGAAACGTACGGTTCTAGATGTTCCAGGTCCGAGTTGTTGATTCTCCACACTGCTCCCCACACGTACTTGTCTGGGTCAGGGACGAGCGTGCCTGTGGCGCCACGCCACTCACTTCCTTCCAGGGTCCAGCCGGGTGCAATTCGGAAACACAGTCTGTATCCCTAAAATGAGTGAATATTAGAATAGTAACATTGGCGTAGCCTTTAAGAGAGGGGGCACGTGCAACCCCCCCCCCCCCCCCCGCAACTTCCACTCCCTCCCACAAAAATAACATAGTTATTAATCAGTGGAGTAGCAACATGGGTGTACATGTACCCCATTTAATTAGTTGTGTTACGTTACTTTGATTTTGTTTCTAATAAATGTATCGAGGTCACAATGCCTGCCCCCCCCCCCCCCCCCCCCCCCCCGTTATTCAAAGTACGACTGAAAGAAAAACTACAATACTACCGCAGGGGCGTCGATCCTGGGGTTTCTCATATTTTAAGTTTCATTTCGGTTGCGGGAACTCACCTTTCGAAATGTGTTGAGCAGTGTAATTTCTCAAACGAAGTTTATTAAACCCTCATCTATAGCACACCGTCACAGAAAATAAAATAATCTGAAATAATGTATCGTTCAGTCAATTCGGTCCATGCATATGCGCTGAACGCAAATCAAATTGGAATATCATGTCCCCCCACATTTGAAAGTGGAGGAGATTGTCCCCCTCCTTTTGTCATTATGTATGTTTGGTTCCATACTTATATACTTCATATTACGTGAAATTTCTGTCTCAGGTGTGCACCAAATCGCACAATTTCACGCCCAAAAATACAAAAGCTCTGACTGTGGGAGCTAGGGGACACCCCTTCCCACGCCCTCCCCCGCTCGGTCGCTTCGCTTCCTCGCAATGTCTCCCCTCCACTTTTGAGAAGTTGTTGACGCCCTTTCTTAGTTTCATGAGAGCTCATTGCCCTAGACTATATCGATGGCTCTTACTATACATGATCACGTGGATCCATCTCGTGCAAGGTTCAATCTTTTCCTCGCTATGCCCTTTAAAAATACGTTACGAGTAGGTTCACTATTTTATACAATGTTAACACCCATGATAGGAGTTGCAAATGTCTGAAATCTAAAAGCTTCCGGGGGCTCCGCCCCCTGGACCCCTATTATTGTCCCCAAATGTGGGTGCCCCCCAAAGTCAGGTCTTCGAGCCATCAAGACACTTTCAATGAGCGCATAATAAAACTTCCGGGCATGCCAATGTAGGGCTTTTAGCTCTCTCAGTGCATGGTCACTCTGGAATTTTTTTCAAATTTCGCCCCCCCCCCCCCCCCCCCCCAATCACAAAAACGGATCGACGCCCCTGTACTACCGGCATGTTTCATTTATTATATACATTGTGGAAAATATAATACGCTAGAAGAAGAAAAAACCCAAAGTGATTCCACCAGGGAATCCATGCACCCACCTGTAGCTTTGCCGGGGCGATCAGTTCTGCCGTGGGAGTGTTGAGGTGTATCCTGCTTTTCAGCATGTTGCTCGCATAGCCGAAGTACAAGAAAGAGTCGCCTTCCATTTCACTTAATTCAACCAAAAAACAAAAACTTGGAAACTTTTCAAAGCAAAACAGCAGTTTTAAAGGAAATACGTATCCTTAATTTAGCTTGAACGCCAAGAAATTATTTTTTATTTCGTTTGTCTTCCTCGATACAAGTAATAATATGTTGATAAATTAAGTTCGATCGGATGATATGCTTAACATGATCCCGGGAACGTGATCTGCCTGGTTGTCGATACAAAATATCAGGTATCTATACTAAGTAGATACATCTGTAAATATATAATACATACAATGTATGCAGATATATACATTTTGTGCCTCACATTATGCAGTTCAAAGTCTGAAAACAGCCAGGAAATACCGGAATTATGTAGTATCCCCATCGTTCTGATCACACTATAGTATACATAACATTATTAAAAGGGATATATATATATCTTTGTTGACGCGTGCAAAATCTGACAAAGGATTTGATTAACAAATTCTGTGATATAATATAGGTGCACTAGCTGTCACCGAGTGAAGGACGAATTCTTCTTCTTCTTCAGCCTACTTCACTCCACTGCAGGCATGGCATGCAGGAGGAAGGCCTCTTCACCAATTTTCCTTTTTGTTCCATCTTGAGCTATTCTCTGCCAAGCAATTCCATTTTGTGCTGTTAAATCATCCCTCCATCTTCTGCTTTGTCTCCCTCTTTTTCTGGTTAGATGTCTAGCAGTCCAAAATGTTGTTTTGTGTGTCCATCTGTTGTCATACCTCCTGCTATGTGCTGCCCACCTCCATTTCTTTGATTTGATGGTCAACATAATATCCTGCACTCCTGATATAGGTCTATATTTGACATCCTGTCCTTCTTTGTTACAACTATTAACATTCTTTCCATAGCCCGTTCTGTCACCCTACGTCTTTTCTCCAAACGTTTGGTGGTTGTCCAGGTTTCCGCTCCATATGAGAGAACAGGTATGATACACTGGTCAAATACCTGCCTCTTCATGGAGATGGGAAGAGTAGAGTCTCGAAAGATGTAGCTGAGTGAGCCAAACTTCGCCCAACCCATCTGGATTCTTCTCTTTATTTCCTCGCCGGTGTCATTCCCAGCTAGCCACCTGACGTTGGGCCGATGTCGGAATTTGGTTGCCGGATGTCGGCATATCGCCGTTGGCTCGAGGTTAAAATGTCCGCCAGCCCAACATCGTCACGACGTCATTTTTGTGATATATTGGCATAAGGTCATTTTCCGACAATGGCCCAACATCATGTCATGAGATGATGTTGGGCCATTGTCGGAAAATGACGTTATGGAGGGTATCCTCCTCCCACGGGGAAGATTTTGCATTTATATACTTGAATTGGTGCTATCTGGTGCATAAAAACATAAACCATATGCCACATTATGTACCCTCCCGTGCCAAAAGTATTGCAACATAGACACATGCATTACACAGGAGGCAATATATGACATGATAATAAGTGCTGTTTTAATTAATTTGTAGTACATGATTTAAGATCTTATTATCAGGCACATTTCATTAACCTGTCAAGAGTCATTTATCATGTAAAGTTCATCAAGTTCTAGTATTTTGTTGGGTACCCGCGCCTTCTGATAATGGCGCGCATCCTCCTTGGTACAGTCGCGTATAGACCATGCAGTCTTTCTTGGGTGATGCTGCCCCAGACCCTGAAGATAGAGCGGATCAAACCCTCCCTGGTGGTTGGTCGGTCCTTGGTGAGGGCTCTCTTGATGGCATCCCACAGATTCTCTATCGGGTTAGCATACTGTGATTGTTCTGGCCACTGCACCCTGTTGACGCCATTTTCGCCATACCATTGGTCCATCTGGGCAGCCCTGTGCGCCGGTGCGTTGTCATCCTGGAAAATGAACGGGTGTTGCGCATCGCCAAAGATGTTACCAATGGATGGAAAACAAGTGAGAGTCCAGAATCTCCAGATATTTTTGCGTTATCCATGTTCCGTACACGACAACAAGATCGCCGACTTCATAGATGCCGACACACCCCCAAACCATGACTGAAACTGCATTCCTTTGAGTGTATAGATCAGGTTCCTTGGGTCGTATGAGGTGTTGGGTTATCTTCCGTCGTTGGAAGAAAGGCAAAACCTACTCTCGTCGGAAAAGAGCGGAAGTGAATCCAATTGTCCTACACCGTCCAATCCCTCACTCTGGAGGCCCACCTGATGCGTCTCTGGCGATTGACACGAGATATGAGAATCTTCCTCCTGGAAATGCGGGCATGAAGATTGTGGGAGTATATAGGCGTCTTTGTGTCGTCCTCTTTGAGATTCTCCTACAATCCTGTAACTCCAGTGAGCTGCCAAAGTTTGTGCAGATTCGAATCGGGTCATACGAGCCTGACGCAGGAGGAACTGATCTTCCAGACGCGTGGTCTTTCTACCTCTGTCAGGTCTTGGTCGCTTGTCAAAATTATCGGTTTCCCTATGGCGTTTACACACTTTGTACACCGTTTGACGGCATACCCGAAAGCGTTCAGCAATCTGAGCCACGGAAACCCCCTCCTCCCTCAGGGCGACGATTTGTCGGCGTTGTACGTTAGATAACCCGGATGTCTTAACCATGGTGTGTGCATGAGGGACTCAGTGACCTTGAAGGAGAAAGTGAACAATGTGCACCTTCCATTTTTACCGGAATGTCGATCACTATTCAATTATTTAGAACAAAACACCGCTACAACATTGATAAGTCATTTACCAAAAATGTAACGAATTTCACCATGTTGCAATACTTATGGCACGGGAGGGTATGATCCAACAACATAGCTTACAGCCCAAAAATGAGTCCCGAGGGAGCGAAGCGACCGAGGGCTGGGGCAGAGCCAGAGGGGAGGGTTTGGGAGGGGGTATCCCCCTCCCACGGGGAAGATTTTGCATTTATATACTTGGAATGAATCTGGTGCATAAAACATTTTAAGCATATGTCACATTATGTATGATCCAACATCATAGCTTACTGCCCAAAATGAGTCCCGTTGGAGCGAAGCGACCGAGGGCTGGGGAGAGCCAGAGGGGGAGGGTTTGGGAGGGGGTATTCCCCTCCCACGGGGAAGATTTTGTATTTATATACTTGAAACGGTGCAATCTGGTGCATAAAAACATAAACCATATGCCACATTATGTACAATATAACAACATAGCTTACAGCCAAAAAAGAGTCCCGAGGGAGCGAAGCGACCGAGGGCTGGGACAGAGCCAGAGGGGGAGGGTTTGGGAGGGGGTATCCCCCTCCCACGGGGAAGATTTTGCATTTATATACTCGGAATGGTGCAATCTGGTGCATACAAACATTAAGCATATGCCACATTATGTATGATCCAACATCATAGCTTACAGCCCAAAATGAGTCCCGATGGAGCGAAGCGACCGGGGGTTGGGGAGAGCCAGAGGGGGAGGGTTTGGGAGGGGGTATCCCCCTCCCACGGGGAAGATTTTGCATTTATATACTTGAAATGGTGCAATTTGGTGCACGTCACACAAACAGCCAGAGCAATGACAGCCTACACAGGAACTACGTGGCCCGGTACAGAAAAATCCACCCCAGACGTACCATGCGCAAGTTACACAACAAACTGAGATAATTAAGTATTGGCTCAAACATTTTATTTTTTCTTTCCCATTCTTCTTCCTTTTCTTTTTCTTTCTTTCTTTTTTTTTTTTTTTTTTTTTTTTTTTTGGGGGGGGGGGGGGCTTTTTTTTTGGGCTGGGGGCGGCCGCCCCCTGCCCCCCCCCCCCACTTCCGGCGCCTATGATCTACTGTTTCTAATCTTTTCCCAGCACCACCGGCGCCGATTCCATCCGAAAACACAATGCATTGGGTGGGGGGGGGGGGGGGGGGGGGGCAGAGCATTGTTTTAAGATACCAAATTGGATGATTGAATATCAAAATATGTGTTCAGATTAAAAATTCAGTCTTTTGAGAGCCCTAAAGTGTACTTTTAATGAATAAAAAACTCTGTCCTTCCGTTACCGAACAGTGAAGCAATTAACTTTTTGTAATTAATATATCAATAGACATATTTTTTCAAATAAGTGTTGTAATACTCTTAGAACATTAACATGATAGTCCTCTTAACTTCACAGAGATTGGATCATAACTAAGGAACTTGAAAATCCATGTCCATTTTGCCGTCCTTCCGTTACCGGCCTTATTAGTGTCCATAAGATCTAATAAACGTAATGTACATTTTTTTTTTTAAATAGGAAATCAAAGGTGTCCCACCAAGTGTATCAGAAATGTAATTTACAATGATGAATCATGAGCAGGATCCTGGAATTATTTGATTCAATTTTGAAAATTGCGTCTGAATGTCCTTGTAGTAGTAGTTGTTGTTGTTGTTGTAGTATTTTTATTATTATTATATTATATATTTCTGGTCAGTGAAATACCCCTCGGAATACTTCAAAATAATAGAATCTATGCTATCTAACTCAACATCTCAAACTGTCACACTTCCCCCTCTCGTCGTATATTACACCACAACTCCTTCACGCGACATAATATATGTCCGCACCCTGGGGCCATGGTAAATATTAAAGTTACGTAACTTACTGTCAGCACCCTTTGTATCAGGGCAAATTCTGCAAACTCACCGTAAACCACACCGACACCCCACGTACCAAGTCCCAAGCGAGCGCGAGCACGTGTACATAATACATGGAGTTATATAATGCACTATGCACAGTATACTGACAGTTAGCAGTATTATATAAGTCAAAGGAGTTTATACCACAATCATCTCAATTGCTTGAAGACGGAACGTTACTATGGCCGATTCGAAGACCCTTTTGACATATTTTGACGGCCTTGGGTTGGCTGAAGCCGCACGTATTGCCCTCTCTGCAGCACAAATTCAGGTAAATTAATTTACAACCATATTTATTTCATAGCATTGTTTGGTTGATGACTATAATTATTTATTTATGTCATACTACACACCGTCTTCTTCTTCTACAGTAACTTTATCCCTCCGATGTGCGGAGATAAGCTGAAACCTGCATTTATGTTGGGTGCATAATAATTTGATGTAGCACATAATCATGAGAGGTATATTCCAAATAACGTTGACGGACATTCTCATTTTGTAAAATATAATTTGAAGGCAGAGATAGAGATATTGCTTTTTTGTACTTCCATTGCAATCTTATATTTCCCATGGATGTATATATAGTTAGGCTATGGGTATATATTTCACACCGTATATGGCAGTGATACCTGTAAAGTGTCAGATATTGCACAAAATGACATTTGAGACTTCAAGCCTATATCAATATCATTGTAAAATACGATTGAAAGATTTGTGAAAGTTTGAAAGAAAACGAACACTGTTTACCTAGTGAAAAAAACCGAATATTGAGTTCATATTTTATCACCGAATACTGATGGTCTGCCATATATTATTTTGTCGTAGTAAATAATGATCCGTTTGAGATATTCGCACCAGAATTCATGGAATTTGCACTCGCTCGGCTCAAAGTTCAATCTACGGAATGTTCTCACGCGTGCTGCATGCGGACGTGTTCAGCTAGGACAATTGTACTTTTTATCAAAAGCGTTGATCAACGCTTTTGAAATAATGATTTTCAATGGTAATTATCTTCATACCAAAGGGACATTTGAAAAAAATCTAACCCTATGTTATTCTTCTCTTACCATAAGCTAAACAACACGACAGAAGATAAACGAGGAAGCTCCAAGTATTTTTCGTGGAGTTAGACACTTTACAGGCATCACATTAAATTTCAGCTTCTAGTGTATATAATAATCCCGGGGGGCACTCGAATTATTTTTTGACGGGGGTGTGCCGCACGGAACTCTGAAATGGGGGTCTGAAGAGCTGACTACAAGCACAAAATATAGGGTCTTTGGAGCTACAAAAACCCTGAAACGGGAGTTAAGGGGTCTAAGGAGCAGACTAAATCTACAAAAAACATAGACTTGGAGCTACCAAAGACCTACGGAAACCCTCAAAAAGGCTCAAATGAAAGTCCAAGGAGCCGAACTAGAAGAGAATAATGGACTTGGCGCAAGTCAAATACATAGCCAAGTCATTCCGGGGGTCTATGGAGCGGCAATTTTTGAAAGTCGGGTATCTTTAGAGCTGCGATCGGGTGTGAAAACATACCCGTCTTACATTATACATGAGTGCCCCCCCCCCCCCCCCCGGGTGTATTAATGTTATTAGCTGAAAGAAACTGCATGTAGATAACGTGGCACAATCAGATGGTCGCTTGACGTCAAACAATTAGATTGAGGTTCCAAGTTCGAATCCAATCGATGTCCCATGCATGTTATCAAGAAATGCAATGTTTATCTATTTATTTTGTTTTAATTTATTTAATTTCCAGGAAAAGAATAACAATGACATAAATGTATAATGCCAAAAGAAGAAATCCCATCGATTAGTGCTTGAGGATTGCCAAAATCGGGGGGGGGGGGTGGGGGGGGGTACGTGCTCCCCTCCCCCCCCCCCCCCCCCCCCCCCCCCCCCGCTCCCCGTCGCTACGGCCGCGGGGCGTATATTTTTTTTACACCACTGTTCGACCATGTTCGCTCAAAACGGGCCCAAAACGCGCCGGTAAGCCAAGACTAGAGCCTGCTGTATGCCATATAATTTATATGCATCATACTCTGCGACTCTGCGATATCGATCTAGCGAAGACAAGTCCAAGGGCGAGGGTGACTATTAATTAGTGGCCGATCTCGATGCGGACTACGACCACGACGATGAGACTAGGAATATTCATCTAGGCATAGATACAATGCACTCACGGTCACCATGGTGTGTGAAACTACGATTTTATTGAGAAAATGGCTAGGCTTTTGATGCATAGAAATTGTATCGCACACAGCAGGCGCTAGTCGCATACAGCAGGCGCTAGTCTTCGCTTACCAGCGCGTTTTGAGCGAACATGGTCGAACAGTGGTGTAAAAAAAATATACGCCCCCCGCGTCCGGGGGTGTGTCTGCACATGGGCCCTTGACTGCACGAGCGATCAGTGCGGAGCACGTGTATTGTAATGTATGGAGAATGGCTGCGCGGTGCACATGAATGATACATGAATGCTACCGAATGCTAGCTACATGAATGCTACATGAATCGCGCATAGCATGCATGCATAGCTAGCTACCTAGCTAGCTAGCTCACAAAATATCCATCCACTAGCATACGGTATTTGTTCAAAGGAGTTTACACCACAATCTTCCAGTAATGGCCTCGAAGCCCCGTTTGACATATTTGGACGGTCGTGGGTTGTCTGAATGCATACGTATTGCTCTTTCTGCAGCACAAATTCAGGTATATTAATCATCTTACCAAACCCTAAAAGTTTAAATTGAATTTACAACTATTATATCGCAATTAATTGGCCTGTTGACTAATTTTCTTTTGTACCTTCCAATCTTTGCAGTATCATGATCATGTGCGTGCATAGTGCATGGGTGTATTTAGTTTTGGATATAATCTGTGTATAGACAGCATTTCAGCAGAACTATTGAAAATGCAGACAGCATGCAACCAAAACCATTTTGACAAGAGTTTCTTATTTCTTCATTCACTCTTCACTGAACTTGATGTTGAACAGTTGAAAAAGGTATATTTAACTTCTTATGAATATATGTGTGTACTTTTTAGAGCTAGAGTTTGAAAAACCTTTTGAATTCTAAACATACAAACAGCGATGATGATTGGAAAGATTATAAAAAGTTGCGTAATAAAGTTACGTACGCAATTAAAAAGACAAAAAAGCAATATTATACTGAAAAAATACGAAACTATCAAGATAGATCAAAATCTTGGGAAGTTCTTAAATCCTTGCTACCTCAGAAATCAAATAACATTGGTGTTAGCCAAAATAGTGAACAATTGGTCAATGAATTTAATAATCATTTTGCCAGCGTCGCTGAGAAGTGCAATGTTGTGAATGATGCTGTTGATGTTAATTATGATGTTAATCACAAAGGAAATATTTTCGAGTTGCATTGTGTTTCTCATGCTGAGGTTTTAAAAGAAATATTCTCATTGAAAAATAAAAAGTCTGTTGGTATTGATGGAATAAGCTCATTTATTTTGAAATTATGTGGAATTGATATTGTTAAAAGTATAACATGTATTATAAATAAATCAATCAGTCAAGGTGTAGTCCCAAAAAGGTGGAAGATTGCGAAGATAATACCGATTTTTAAAAAAGGCGACAAAGCCAATCCAGATAACTATAGACCAATCTCATTATTACCTGCGGTTTCAAAACTACTAGAAAGGGTAATTCAACGTCAACTTGTACGCTTTTTAACAGACAATAATACTTTGACTAAACACCAATCTGGATTTAGATCGAAGCATTCAACAAGTACAACCTTAATTCAAGTTACAGATGAATGGCTTATGTCTCTTGACAATGGTATGTACACAGGGGTAGTTGCGGTTGACCTACAAAAGGCTTTTGACTTGGTCAATCATGATATTCTTTTAGCCAAGCTTACTGCTTCTACTGGATTGAAAGGAAAGTCTTATGAATGGTTCTATAGCTATTTAAATGATAGGCGAATAACCACTTCAATTAACAATACAATGTCAACCGAACTACCTGTGTCACATGGCGTACCACAAGGTTCTATACTGGGACCAATTCTGTTTCTTATTTTTATTAATGACATGCCGAATTGTTTTAATAATTGTTCAGTGCATTTATACGCAGATGATACGGTGTTATACTATTCAAATAAAAACCCGCAATCTATTGAAAATGTATTAAATGTTGAATTGCAGAATTTACAAGTATGGATGGATCGTAATAAATTGAAGATTAATTGTACGAAAACAGTATGTATGTTAATAGGTACTAAATGTATGTTACATAAGCATGGTAAATTGAAGTTGTATATATACGATAAAATGATTGAGCAAGTCCAACATTTAAAATACTTGGGAGTATTTATTGATTCACAATTGAAATGGACTGTACACATTGATCATTTATGTAAAAAGATTAGTAAGATGGTAAGCTTCCTAGGCAGATTAAGTAAATATATCAATGAGTCATGCTTAACAATGTTATATAATGCTGTGATTATCCCTCATTTTGATTATGGAGATGTTGTTTGGTCATCTGCGACTAAAACACAACTAGATGTTCTACAGAAAATACAAAATAGGGCAGGTAGAATCATTTTAAATATAAATTTATTAGAACATAGATCTGTTCATGAAATACATGATATTCTTAATTGGAAGACATTGCAGATTCGTCAAACTAGACATATTCATTCGTTAATGTTTAAAATTTTGCATGATATGGCACCTGTGTATTTATTAGAAAAGTTTACTTTTAAAATAACTAGTTATGAATTACGACACAAAGATAAATTGTCTCTCCCAAAACCAAATACAGAGAATTGTAGACGTACTTTCTTTTATCGTGGTAGCACACTGTACAATAACTTACCTGCGAATACCCGTAATCTGAATTCCCTGCTTTCATTCAATAAAGAAATTAAAACGATTACATAATCATAGTAGCTTAGGATATAGTGAGCTAAATAACCGTGTAATAATTCAATTTATTTGTTTATGTGCAATTATGTATATGTGTATAATTATGTGCAATTGTAGAATTATGCAGAATTTGTATGACCCGCTAGTAATTTGGGGCTCGGGAGGTTGGGTTGGGAGTATGGGATGGGGGTCTCATAGTGAGTAATGGATGAGGAGGGGGGGGGGGGGGGTAGGGGGTAGGGTAATGTAATTGATAACAGAATGACTGATTTTTAAAACTCTGTATGTTATATTTGTATATTTTCATTTTAATAGGACCCCGTGGAAGAACAGAACCATCGTGTTGATGGTTCTGAAACGGGCTATCCTCCCGATCATAACTATATTATAATGCAACATACTATTTATTATTTTATGATTGTAATATGGACTATGTAACATCTTTGTATATTGTTTTATGATGAATGTTTTGATTATTGTTGTATTTTTTAAATTGGATTCGGAAATAAAAACAAACAAACAAACAAATTCTGGACTCGGTGATAAGCTTGAAAAATGGTAGATTGGCGAGAGAGTGAGAGGAAGGTGTATATATAATATATATATATATCATCTGACTTGGTAAAATATGCGTCGTTGATTGGCTAAACACGGTCACATGACTGGGGTGTCAATTTGTTATGACACCATGGCCAGAGAGATATGACACCCCTCTGGCGCGCGCTGCAAAAGAGATTGCATTGTGACGTCACAATGAGAACCAAAGGTACACGTATAATCTACATGTACCGTATATTGTTTTTGACCGATTTCATTTTCAAATGCATGAATTTGTATTAGCCCGCGGATTTAGCCAGATGATATAACAGTTGTTAACTTTGTTGTCGGGGAAATCACAGAATGTTCCCTCGGGATTTAAAATGCTATTTCGTGAAGAAAATAAGTCCCTCGACTTCGTCTCGGGACTTATAATCTTCCCTCAATAGCATTTAAAATCCTTCGGATGGAACATTAATATAATATTGACTGGCCTTGAGTGGTATATCAGAAATATTGCATTCGCTAGCGAATGCAATATTTCTGATATATCGCGAAAGAATAAGCCAGTCAATATTATTATTATTATATATAATATCCAGAGCAAAACATAAATAAACAAAAACATACATATTTTACTCTGTCTTGTTCAGTGAAGAAGACCAATGCATTGAATCTCAAATTACTGATTAAACATTTTCAACCCATGAAGGGCCATTTGCGCGTACTGTAGCAGAGGTGCGTAAACGTATTCATACGTCACAATTAGATACGCGCAAAGCCATTCATGCGTCATTAATAAACGCGCGTATGAATTTGCGCACTTCCGCGCTGGATTGAATATCAGCTCCATGGAGGGGTAATATCGTCTGATATTACACTCGCAAATACACATTTGTAGAGCTACATAATACATGTTACGATGGTAATATCATAACAATAATGAACGCTATGACTGACAAACCCGAGACGGAAACAATATACATGATTTATTGAATTGGAAAACTAGCCTGTATGTGTAATAATCCGTGATATTCCCTCCACCACCAGTTAACAACTGTATAATATTAGACTGGGTGCTCTTATAAAACTGCTCTTGGCAATAATGCCCCACAGGGAGTTTAGATGGTGCGCAAGATAATTGTGCGGTTTGAAACTTTTAGAACAGTAATGACCATTGTAATGGTTATCATGGTAATACTAATAGTAAATTGCATAGCCATAGCATTTGCAGTGTGTTTTGCGCTATATAAAACTTATAATTTGTTATTAATGAACATGCAAAATGTGTATAAAATATTACAACTTATTTTGATTTGTCTTTATTTCTGCAGTTTGATGAGGTCTATCTACGGAGCAAAGATGAATTCCTCCAGCTAATCAAAGGTACATGTAACTCCTGTCAACATTTTGGAATCCTCACAGACTGTGTAGTTTCAAGGGGTTAAAGGTCTCAAGCCTTCAAAATGATAATTTGTTCAGAATGACCATTTACATGCAATTTATATGCAGGGATTTTTTTGCTTTTTATTAATAAATTCATTAAATATTTATTATTATTATATTTTTTTTTTGGGGGGGGAGGGGTTATATGTATGTTTCTGGAGTGCAGCACTGCTGTTCACTACTTCAGCTACTAGGTTAGCAAAGTTGTAGAGTCAATAATTCTTCATATAGGAGTTGACGAGTCAATGCGTGAATGGGTAGAATTGTTCTGTAGATTGATAAAATACCCTTTTTGGGGCTTTTGATTAAATAAATATGCCTTCTTCTGCTTGAGATTAAAAATATGCCATTTCCTGCTCTTGAATTAGAAATATGCCCTTTTCTGCTTTCGAATATATAAAGTCCCTTGGCCTTTACTTTGAATAAACATTTATTTCCCTTCTGCATTAAAATTGTATGTTGTTTCAGACAGCAGGCTGCTCTTCAAGTAGGTGGCCCTGCTGGCGATAGACGGACATGAATATACTAATTATTAATATGTCCCTTTTTTGCTCGAAATAAAAAATGTGCCGTTATAAAATTCTCCTTTCTGGTTTTTAATTTCAAAAAGGGAACCTTTTCTGATTTAAAACTGTCTGTTTTTAGATGGCAAGCTCATTGCCAAGCTGTTGTTCAAGCAAGTGCCCCTGCTGGAGATAGACGGACATGAATATATTTATGAACTAATATGCCCCTTTTCTGTTCAAAATTGAAAAGGTGCATTTTATGAGGCTATACAGGGTGGCCCAGAAAGGATGCAACACCTACGATCGTTAATTTCATCAACACTATCGACCAAATGTCATTGTTTTTTTTTTTGATTGGGTAGAAAATTCTTTTTCCAACAAAATTATACCATGAGCATTGATTTTGGGTAAGGCGTTTGGATCCTAGGGCCATTTTTCTGAGGCAATGTCGTTTCCTAAACTTGCTACTTTTTCGTCTCCAGCGATACTCGGAACACTGAGACATTCTCGCCCCACGGCCTGCCATAGAATAAGCTGTACAGAAGAACCGCATGACTGCTCTCCCTTTGTAAGGAAGACAATGTGAGCCATTCTTATGTACAGCTAATTCTACGGCAGGCCGTGGGGCGAGAATGTCTCAGTGTTCCGAGTATCGCTGGAGACGAAAAAGTAGCAAATTTCGGAAACGACATTGCCTCAGAAAAATGGCCCTAGGATCCAAATGCCTTACCCAAAATCAATGCTCATGGTATCATTTTGTTGGAAAAAGAATGTTCTACCCAATCAAACAAAAAACAATGACATTTGGTCGATGGTGTTGATGAAATTAACGATCGTAGGTGTTGCATCCTTTCTGGGCCACCCTGTATAGCCTCATAAAATGCAGTTTCCTGCTTTTTTATTTAAAATTATGCCCCATTAATTACTGATTTAAAACTGTCTGTTTTAGATGGCAAGCTGCTGTTCAAGCAGGTGCCCCTGCTGGAGATAGACGGACAGACCCTTGTTGGGAGTGAGCCCATCGTACGCTATGTCTGCCGTAAGGGAAAACTGGAAGGAAAGACTGAGGCTGATCAAACCAAGTAAGTAGATTTAGGGGCAAAGCTACCAGGTGTGCAGGGGGGGGGGGGGGTGGGGTTGTCTCTGAGGTCAGTCTCTCAAAGGCAATGAGACCCCACAAAATAGTCAAAATATAGACGGGACAGACTCTTGTCGGGAGTGAGCTCATCGTACGCTATGTCTGCGGCAAGGGGAAGCTGGAAGTAAAGACTGAGGCTGATCAAACCAAGTAAGTAGATTTAGGGGCGTAGCTACCAAGGGTGCGAGCAGGCAGGGGGGGGGGGGGGAGGGGTCTGGAGGGCATGTGCTCAATTGGGTGCTCAATCCCGCCCAAAATCATACTTGTAGAAAAAAATTGGACAACGAAAATCAGCATAATCATATACAGTCAAACCTGTCTTAGCAGCTTCATAGCTGCCAACCTGCATAGAGTGGCCACTTAAAGTGATCGCCTGCAGAGAGAATCTATGTGTGGAACTTCACTATAGAAGTCCCCTGTTTACAGTGGTCACGTTTCTAGTCTCCCCTAAGTGTCACTATATACACAGGTTTGACTGTAATCCTTTTAATAATAATAATAATAATAATAATATACTTGATTTATATAGCGCCTAATATGATTGATAATCATCTCTAACTGCTTTACAATGATATTATTACCCCCGGTCATAGGATACAATGCAAACCAGCACACATTGTGTGCACCATCTCCACTCCCTGGGGAGCATTCCTTCCAAGCAGCTCATGGGTATTGAGAAGATCCTTCACATATATAGGCTTTCACCTCCTACCGGGTCCCCATAAAGCAAACTATCATCTTTTTTTTGCTTGTCAGGTGAAAATCTGCACCCTCATACAAAATCCAATGTCCCTGTTGTTCCCCCTCCTACACATACACAGACAATGAAGACTTGAGGAGCAGGTCTTTTTTTCTTCTCTTTTTCTCTTTTTATCCATTCATGACCATACGAGTCTGGAACCATCTACCTGGGCTGGTCGCCAATACAACAGGACTGACTACCTTTCAAACGGCTGCATGCAGTACCCACCATTAGAGTGATGCAGCCTCCCGTGGGCTCCCACGTTGTTTAAACGTCACTACACCTGTTTTTTAACTTGCCCATTCTACTATCTTTATCGTATAAATGCAAAGTGAAAATTGTATTATAAACAATGGCACCTCCTGACACCAGCACATAATCCCAGTATAGTTTTGCAGCTGCTCCAAGGGATTACCTCATCAAGTATCAAGTAAGGTGTACAAATTTGCCACTCAACATGTTGTTAGTGTTGTACAACAAAGTCTAACAACAAAGGGACATGCTGAAAGCAGGTCTAGTATATAGGAGCCAGGTTTTATGTACTTTTTACCCCTGCCAACCTGTACCGTCCCATGTGCACACAAAATGAAGACTTAAAGAGCAAGTGTAACAATTTGGAACTTTGTATTCTAAATATCTAAATGTCTATTTTGGTTTCTCTCTGGCAGGATTGAAGTGCTTTCGATGGGTGCGAGGGACATGCTGAAAGCGGGTCTAGTTGGAGCCAAGTTCCAGTCAACGCCGGAGGCCCAAGAGGCTATGCTCCAGAAAGGTGTCAAGCAAAGTGTCGAGCGATACCTCCCTGTCTTCGAAAAGGTACAACTTACATTATGATTTATTAGCCCTTCTTTCATATTAATTAGACTGATTTTCAACAAGTGGGTCCAGATGAATCCAGAGAAGCGCCAACAAAAACAAATTAGAGAAACTACCCAGCTAAATAGCAATAATCATTCTATTGGTATGTCTCTGATGAAATGCTGTATATAAATGCGTTTCAGGCATAAACTGAGGCCCAAGAGGCTATGCTCCAGAAGGGTGTAGCGCAGATTGTTGACCTGTACCTTCCTTTCTTAGAAAAGGTTAAAAAAAAGGCACACCTTATACTGTATTCCTTTTTTTTTCAAAAAAAATCCCCCAATGTTTTTGTTTCTTAATTTTTATTATTATTTATTTACTTAGCTACCTCACCGATTTAAAGGGAATTGAATTGCCTTGCTGAGTGCACTTTTCTAAGAACCCTCGGGGTGGTGCCATGTTTTAGGCATATTGTTGCTCTCTCACTTACATCCGCTAAAAAGTTGGGGAATTTCAAACTCACAAACAATGACATTTGGCTCTGAAGACATGAATCTGCCTCGTGTGCATGTCTGAATCTTAACAACGCAGTACAGGTAAACCTTGTTATAATGAGGTACTGCTTATAAGAGGAGGATTTTTGGTCCTGATTGTTCTAACATGCGTCTAACGAGCTCATTTATGCATACTGTATCTTCATTATATTCTATATTGTTTTTTAATCACAGGTGTTGTCAGAGAGCAAGACTGGGTTCTTGGTCGGCGACTCCGTGTCCATGGCAGACATCTTTCTTTCTGACATGGTGACAAACCTGTATGATATTTCTGAACTTTAGCCTACAAAAACAGTTTTTGCTTTAATATTTTTCATAAAATTGTATTGCAGGAGTTGTCAGAGAGCAAGTCTGGGTTCTTGGTCGGCGACTCCGTGTCCATGGCAGACATCTTTCTTTTTGACTCCATCACGTACCTGTATGATGATCCTGCACTCAAGCCCAAACTGGCTGACTTCCCCAAATGCACGGTGAGTAGGTAGACTTAGTCCCTCCAAGACAAATAACAATATTGGGAAACGCCCCACACACAACAAAATGAAAAATACGCTTTTATCACCTACCATGTGATAGAATATATCATAACTTATCTGTTAATGTAAAGATTTGGACAAAAACTTACAATGTTTGAAAAAACAAATGAGCTTTTTACCATGTAGATACAAATCAGATGCATGTACGCTGCATGCGAAAGCTATGTAAGCACACATACGCACAGCGTGCAGGTTTGTGGACCGTTTAGCCACCAATTCCCAGCCCGGTAGAGAGGGGTGAAGGGGCGGTGAATTTAGGACTAATCTCAGAGTCGTGCTAGCGGCATGCATTGCAGTTTCAATTGATATTTCTGCATTTAAGAGTACTTAGTTTGGATTTTTATGCCTCCGCAACGAAGTAACCGGAGGCATTATGTTTTCGGGTTGTCCGTCCGTACGTCCCGTTCTCGTGATCGCGTTATCTCAAGAACCGTTTGACGGATTCTCACCAAACTTGGTTGTATCTTGGGGTGCCAATGATCTGATTAGAGTTTGGGGTCATGAGGTCAAAGGTCACAGGGCTCATTATATATGCAAAATTAGCTCGTGATCGATCAAGAACTGATTGACGGATTCTCACCAAACTTGGTTCATGTATGTATCTTGGGGTGCCAATGATCGGATCAGATTTTGGGGTCATGAGGTCAAAGGTCAAGGACACAGGACTCAATATATGTGTAATAATGCACCGTTCTCACGAACCAGTTGATGGATTAAATTCAAACTTGGTATGAGTGTACATATTGGGGTGGCAATGATCTGAGTATATTTGGGGGTAATGAGGTTTAGGTCAAGGTCATAAGACTCATTATACTATGCAAACAAGCTTGTAATGGCAAAATTACAAAAACTAAATTTTAGATTTCAATCAAACTTGATACCCGAGTGTTTCTTAGGACACCAATGTAGCCATCAAAGTTTGGGGTCATATGGTCAAGGTCACAGGATGAAAAATATATGAAAAATATATTAAAAAATTAATTCAGTGCATGTTAATTTGTGCTTGATATTAAAACGCGTCATAGCGGAGGCATAAATTTTGACTGCGCGCAGTCGAAGATCCATTTTTTAAATAATTCTATTTCAACCATTTTCAACAATATTGATCAATTAGTTTGGCCAATAAAGATGCTTTTGGTAACCTTCCCAATACTTTATAATTTGGCTTAATTATATTTCCCATAAAGTTATTTCATGGCCCACTTCGTTCCTGTGGTGAATGGGTTAATAGACAGCCCTCCCCCCCCCCCCCCCCAAAAAAAAAAAGGAAAGAAAAAAAAGAAAGAAGATAATGGCCATTTAGTATTTAATTTGTTGTCTTAAAAAATAATGTTGTCAATTGATTTGGTATCACTATGTCATGCGTCTTCTGTTCAGGACTATGAGCTCATTACTTTTGATAATTGACTGTTAAAGAAAGAGAAGTCTATGTGGTACTCCCAGGAAGGCAGAGCTCAAATGTCATAAGTCCAATTCAGCCACATACATCAACCCTGTCGGCTGATGTGGCATTTGTTACAGCACTCAAAGCACAGAAAGAGACTTTCTGTAATATTCTTGTAACAAATATTCTATTCTACAAATATAACTATGTAATGTATTAACTTTATGTATGTGTGTGTGTGTTTTTTTTGGTACTATATATACAGGCTTTCATTGAGCACTTCTCCCAGCAACCGGGGGTCAAGGAGTACATGGCCAGCCCTAGCCGCCACCCTCCACCGGACGATGCGTACATCAAGGAGGTCATGCTGGTCTTGCACTAACATCACAACAATAAGAGGCAGTGGTGTAGCGTGGTCGGACTGATGGGGGGCACACATTTATGTGTTTTTTGGGTTTTTTTAAAGATTGTACCCTTATACATCTTTTTGGTCAAATTATTGGGGGGCACATGTCCTCATCACCCCATGCCCCCTGATGCTATGTCAGGGGGACAGGACACAACAAGCACCAGCACCCATCACTCATTTATTTTTTAAAGAGATTTTTATTGAGGACTGTAATCTATTCCACCAACACTTGATATTAAATATGCTGCATGTTTCTCAATATGTTTTATCTTGGCTTATTAGGCTTGAGCCTTGTTGGTAAGTGCCTCTTGGATTGGTGATTTTAAATTCTCTTTAGATGAAAATCGGTAAATAGTTGGTTTAACATTGCAAATGTGAATAATGATCTTAATTTGTATACAGTTGATTTACATCATTTATATTGATCACTGTTTTTGTAAAAGTCATTATATTCTATTTTTCAGTAGAGGAATTCGATTTCTAGGAATAAGTAGTTCATGTGTATACTCTATCACTATAGATAAATAGTATGGTTAGTATTTTAGAAGATATTTTAGTGAGTTTAACCTTGAATAACCAAGTACAATTACATTTGATAAAGGCTAATTAAACTTGACTTCATTGCAGCTGAGGCAGTCATTTATGGAGTAAAAATGATTTTATGATGTGTGTGATGAAAGGTATTTCTAGTAATTTAGAAGACATTTTAGTGATTTATGTGATTTTATAAACCCATATGAATAGCCAAAGAACAATGCAATTTATTAAACTAAGGTTTATTTAAAGTGTCTTCATCACAGCTGAGGCTGAGTAAAATAGTCTTTTACAAGGATAAAGTTGAAAACAATGCCAAAGTGTGTGTAAATGTGTGTATCACTTTTTGTTTCTCTTAAATGTGCCTCTGGCATAGATCTGCATGGTAATGTTCAATATATTTTGTATTCATTAGGCATTTTAGGGAATCTTCACCAGTGGATGTTGATACTGTTACTGTGACAATCAGAAATGAAAATGTATGAGCAAGCTAAAAGTTGCAAAATTTATATTATGCAAAATGGGGAACTAGTGTAAGGTGTACAAACACAATGCTGATGTTACTTAAAGCCAAATAATGTTGTTTGTTGACTATACGCTATGCTACAGTTTGAGATATTTGTGATGAAACCTTCTAAAATACTGAAAACAATCAGAAATATGTGCTACATTTAATTGGTCATATCGTATAATATAGCTTTGTATCAATGAGCTTTGTTGAATATATTAAATTAAGTGATATGATTAACCTGATAATTTTAATTGTTTAACTATTATAATAAAAATTTGTGCTAGGTGTGTGGTTTTTTCTTTTTTTACATGTTTTATTCTATATTGCACATACTGAGTAATGTTTCCTGTTATAATTATAAACTTGTTTCTTGACCCAGAAAAATATTAAAAGCAAAGTTTTATTGATAAAAATGACTCCATTGGTTGTTTTTCTTTGTAGCCTATGTGTCTGTATTAAATTAAATTGTTTGATGAACACCACTAAGCATACATTACATATTATGACACACACGCACACACTTGGGGGGGGGGGGGGGGGGGGGGGGTGGGGGGGTCAATTTCGGACAAAAAAGTGTGTACGTACTTTGTAGATGGCCCGTAAGTGGGAAACTGGGTCAAACTCTAAAACGTTGATGGGGTACTATACGAATGTCTGGAGGCATGTTTCATTCAATTTTAATGACTTTGTAAACTGCGGAGCTCCACGGTTGGGTGTGTCTCCACGGTTAGGTGTGTAAACAAAATACATCTCCCCGATTGACGGTGAATACAAGTGCAAACACACACGCACACACACACACACGCACCCACACACACACACACACATCATGTAAACTGCACAAGCAAACACAAACGCACAATAACTTGATAAATACAACACAATGCTTGTATTGAGAAAATAAATATGAAAGGAATAAAAAAAAAACTGGTAACTGTAATGGTATATCACCTTCCTTGAAGTGGTATAACCAGTATTGAATTACACTGTTACAAAGCCAAATACACAGTGGCATAGATCTGGTAGAGGGTGTGGGGGGGGGGGGGGGGGGGGGGGTGAGAAGGCAATAACCGAATAATAAAATTTTAAAAAACAGAGGAACACAATGGAAACATCCTTTACAAAATGATGACGTTAATAGTGAGACCCAATCAATCCGAACATACAACACCACTGGTCAACTATACCAAGGGTCAATATTTACAATGTGCCATCAATCTTTACTCCCAGTGGAGTAGCGCGGTCGGATTGATTAGGGGGCACGCCTATGTTACGTATTTTTTATGCAACTTCCGTCCCCTTTTTGTTCCTTATTGGTTTTTTCTTTAAATTATAGTTTGTCCAAGCTATCCATTTTACGAAAATACGAGATATTTTCATTACGAGAACTAATACAAATTTATAGCTGGAGCCAGGGGGTCGACCGAGCTAGAAAGGCATTCAATTGTCAACTACATAGCAATAATAACTGTGTCTCGCATTGTCCGAAACAGACCGGCTGCGCATGCCGTACTTGTGTCTGAAATATGTAGGGCGTAGGCACTGGCGTAAAACTGTTCGGAAAACACAATGCATTGGAGGGGCGAGCATTGTTTGTGAACAATTGCTAGACCCCCCAAAGCATTGTGCTTTCGAACAGATTTACGCCAGTGGGCGTAGGCATGGGGGCAACACATAGGGGGCACAAATGGGCTAGTTAGCAGCTGGAAAGGCAACCGTCTGGAACCAATATGGAAATATTGGACCTTGTCTAGTGGAATTGCCACTGTCAGCTAGACATCAGTGTTGGTGGGGCGTTTCCACCAGGCACCCCTTCAAGTTGGGGTGCATCAAAATCATGACTCTGCAGACTGTCAGTTTTGGACATTATGAAACACGTGTATTATAAGTTTTCCCGTCCATGTTAACACCTTTTCATTCAATTTGTATAATGTTGAAATTCAATTTCGTCATGTTTGTCCCAAGATGCCGAAAATGTGCCAATGCAAACTTCGTCTAGCTATTATCGACCAATTTCACAAAAAGTCCATTCAATTGATTAGTTTGTCACACATTATCGTATAGTACAATTCAAATTCAGATGTGTTCATCAACTGTGGATGACGAAATTGCGTGACGAACGACTAAATTGAATGGACTTTTTGTCAAATTGGTCGACAATATAGACGAAATTGAAGTGGGCATTGGCACATTCTCGGCATCTCGGGACGAGATTGAAGTACAAATTTATCAAATTGAATGAAAAAAGGGTGTTAAAATGGATGGGAAAACCTATACATGTATTACTCTAAATTGTTAGATGTATATTACTCTAAATTATTAGATTTTCAGCTGTATAGGTTGAACCCCTCATCCCCCCTTCCCCGTGCCTAGCCCCACTCTATTTTGAGTGCTGATGAAGAACAGTTATTGTGACCGCGTGCGTCCTTCATTCATTAGTTAGTTGATAGGATTAATTCACCGAACCGTTACCTCTAATAAACCCTTTTGTCCTTGCACAAAGAAAGTTTCCCTGATGATCGGATGAGATTAAGAGCTAAGCCCCTGGAAAACTCACAGGTGTATGAAGGTTCAGACATTCTAGGAAGATCAACAACATTTATCCACAAGAGCCGTATGGAGCGAGTGATCCGAGTCCCAGGTATTTATAAACTGAACCTAAAGATAATGTTATCGGTATGCAGAATATTTAGGGCATTATAATCATCCCAACACCTGAGGATAATATCCACCTCGCTTTTTGGACAAAGTTATATAACAATATCATGAATATCACGAGTCAATTTGTGATAGTGTCTACTCTCGGAATATACCAATAGATCTAGGGGTTTAACTGCAAGCATGTAAGTATATTATCGTTGTATTTATTGTTTTGTTCATAATTATAAGCTATTTGCCTTACTACAACATGTCATATTTATCTTGCATGTTTAAATAAATGTGCAACTATATCGACAAAATAATTACAATTGTAAAATAAACCATGACGTGTACTTATTTTGATGTTAACTTACTGGCTTACTTTATACTGTCATAAGTTACGTTTCAATGTAACAAGTTATATATGTTTTTTTTAAATAAGAAGTTAGACCACTCGAAATTACATTTCATTTTAAAAATTAATAGAATTAATAGAACGTAATTTGTAGGCTATTTTCATAATGTCACCTTACATTTTACTGGATTGGTGTTTTAAAACTTTGAATCGACAATTTTAGAAGTAGTTCGTGTATCACAACAAAAAGTTGTCCTTTCAAAATGTGAAAGAATATTAACTAATACAAAATAAAGGATTTACGTGTAATGGATCAAAACAATTAAATCATTCCGCACTAAATGTGGCTTCTCTGGTTCATAATCATTTAAACCAACATTATATGCTCATGATGCTAGTTTTGTCTTGATGTTCACTTACAATATGCAAAATAATTATAGGCATAGCCTGCATCATTTGTTTGAAAAAGATCAGAGGACTTGTTTGGCGTAATATTTCAATATGCACTGCGGGGTAGCTGAGGGGTAAACTTTGTGATTAATTAGCGTCAGTGGCGTAGTGCAGGGGCGTCGATCACGGGGGGGGGGGGGGGGGGGGGGGGGGATGGGGGGGATATATCCCCCCAATATTTCAGGTGGGGGGATGGCCTTTATTATCATCCCCCCCAATATTTGGGGTTCAAAAATATATAATAACATTAGAATTAAGAAGCATAGCCCCCTCTCATTAATGGAAGTTGTTACTATTGTCTTCTTTAAACCACTTTTTGATAATGCTAAACTGCCCAAATCAAAAATTTCCGGGGCTGCGCCCCCGGAACCCCCATTAAGGTTATTTGACCCAGTCCCAGCCCTGTACTCATTAAATAGTTTTATTCAGGACTTCTCTCTTGGCAAACTTTCAGGCGATCCTGGCCCACTGTGCGTCTGCGCTTCGCTCACTAAAATTGAGCTAACTATTCAATAGATAATTGTATTTCTGGATATTACAAATCCCAAAGCTTCCGGGGGCTTCGCCCCCTGGACCCCCAATAAGCTTTCCAATGTGGGTATCCCTTGACTTATTGTATTCAGGGTTCCATCAGGATGATTGCAATCGACAGTATTGATCTATCAGACTAAAATTCATCCATCCTTGGACAGCGCCCTCATAGCAGGAGCTTGCAATGTGCACTTAATAATCTCCCAATCTCTGAACAGCTAAATCAAAAGCCAATTAACTAAAGAATAGTTAACTCTATATTTACATATAGACAACATATTTATATCTGGATATTACAAATCCCAAAGCTTCCGGGGGCTCCGCCCCCTGGACCCCAATTAGCTTCCCAATATGGGTATCCCATGACTGATGCTATTCAGGGTTCCATCAGAATGCTTGCAAATATGTATCTATCAGGCTAAAGTTCATATTGGACAAAGCCCAGCTCATAAATGATGCTTGCAATGTACACTTAATAATCTTCCAATTTCTAAACGGCTGAATTCAAAAGCTTTGGGGCCCCCTAACCCCCCCCCCCCCCCCCCCCAACTCAGCCATAAAAACCCGGGCACGCTGCTGGGTTGTCGCTTCGCTCCCTCGCCAGAGATGGTCAAAATGACGAATCACCCCCCCCCCCCCCCCCAATGGCGAGAAGAAATCGACGCCCTTGGCGTAGTGTAGTTGAACTGATGGGATGGGGGGGGGGGGGGGGGGGGGGGCAACATGTATGCATTTCCTAATATTTTACCCTATACATAAGTTATATGTTGCAGTTGTGATAAATTCATTGGGAAGGGGGGGGGGGGGGGGGGCAAAGTGGAAGTCCACATATAGCTACGTCATGGTTTAGTGTAACCAGGCAACCGCCACCAAACTAATGACAGGGTCAATCCACCCAGCGGGCATGGTTGGGGACGGACTGGTGGAAGGGGCGGTCATGATGGATTTCCAATATTTTTTTTATGGGGCAGTCTAATTCAAATATGAAATTGATGTTTTTTTTTACTTCACTTACATTTCTGAGGTTCACTAGCACAAAAGGCACAGGGTATGGCAAGAAATCACACATAACACATAATGTGTGCTCGTCTATAATTTGCGTGCCCCATCCCCCCACCCCCTCCCCCATCAGTCCGACCACGCTACGCCACTCCTTATTCCTCAGGCTCAGGCCATGGAATTAAGAGTCCATTGCTCGAAATCAATTATCCATCAAAATTGACCTTGGGTCTTCGCATTGTGAGACAATGGGCATTGATTTTATTTGGAAACATTTGGCTTTGTACTCTTTCTTCAGGGGTCGATATTTCGCTAATCTGTCTTTCAGTTTGTCGTGGTTGTGGTTCTTAATCGATTGTACTCGTCCCCCTGTCCTGATCTCTTATCGGATTTTTGGATTGTGTCTTTTCTTGGCGCCGTTTCGGCTCAATGATCTATGAATGTGATGTGAAGACGGTATAATTAATGAATGGAGATGAGATTTCACCCTCATCCTTTTAATGTGAGATTGATTGATTGCTGAAATGTGATCGCTCGAACTGACTGAGGAAAAACATATCAGAGTTTGAAGGGGTTCCCGTTATCATCTATTGTCATGATCGGATAAGCAGAGGGGAAAGCGGAGATACATTTGTCATGGCTTCAGATATCTTATTGACGGAAAATAACAACAATTCCATATATAACTTTGATAGAACTATTCTAGACCGTAAGTTAGTTTCTGTGTATATATTAATGTATGTTCTTTGCCATGAAGTCGAATGGTGTTGTGTTTTCGTTTTTGTATAAGTATGTGTATTTGAAACTTATAGGGGGCTAAGGAACGTATTAAGCGGATTAGACGACAAATCCGTTATACACTATGATCATCCATCAACAAGATCGAGAATAGGATTTCCAAGTGATTTCAATGAATTGAACTAAATGGCCTATATTCATTGATAGTCTTGAGTCAGTTTCACAGATCAGTAAATAATAAGCATATATATATATACTGAAGCGGTTTTATTTCTTCCTTTCGTATATCGATCAACAGGCCTATAGCTATTCTAGCTATCATACAGCAGACGACTTTGCATGTTACTTCAACGCGGTACAGATAGTTTGGACTGTTCACCAATTGAGCCTGAGGTATGATAATTACAAATTGGAAAGTTCAAATTCTTATATATAAAAGAACATAATTATAACATATATTGCTTATTTCGGGAACCAAGAGTGTATGTATATGAACGATGTGGGCATATGATAAAGTAGCGAAGTGTGATGTGACAACTAGCCATGAATTGTGGATACAGTGCCAGGTGAATACAGATTTTCTGACTTATCGGTTGCTAGGGTGACCCGTCATTTTATTTAGAATTAACAATTCATACATAGCTATATAATACATAGACCGAAAAATAGGTATTTCTCTTCCGTTTGTAGTTAACTCAGGATGATAGTATGACGACATAATATTAAAGGAGAACCCATACCGAGTTGGATTTTGCTGACTATATTATGATACCATGATGTGTCATGCAGGCTGGTGTCATGTTGGTACTCTATCTGTCTACGGCCGGCGGGAGGGAACTGATTACGAAATAAATGTAACCCTCTGCATATATACGGAAAACTGCATAGCACGTACTGCAGAGCTATTATACACAGTAAAAACAATTAAAAAACTTTTTAAACAACCAAAAACGCTGTTTAAGCCGGTCCTTCTAACAACGTTGTTTACAATTTTGAACAACCAAGATGTTGGTTGTTCAAAATTCTAAACAATGTTGTTAGAGGGACCGGCTTAAACAGCATTTTTGGCTTTTTAAGCCGGTCCCTCTAACAACATTGTTTAAAATTTTGAACAACCAGATCTTGGTTGTTCAAAATTTTAAACAACGTTGTTAGAGGGACCGGCTTTAACAGCGTTTTTGGTTGTTTAAAAAGTTGTTTAATTTTTTGTTTACTGTGTAGGGCTATTTACCTTTAACCCTAACAAGACTGGGGGGGGGGGGGGGGGGGGCTGATTTAGCCCCCTCCGCTTTTTTCGCGATTACTTCGCAACGCTTAAATATTTTACGGTGCCACTTCATGACTTTTTTTCCTTAGAGTCTTGCGCAACTTTTGATACCAAATTTGCGCAGACCGGGTCAACGATCCATGTGTTATGTAACATTTTGTGATCGCGTGTCACAGAAAATTTGATTTTTTTTTTTTACCCCCTTCTAATTCTTCCATGTATATAACACACAGTTTGTACATGCACGTTTATGTTGCAGTTTTACACCCGTCTTTTCACAAGTAATGTTAGTATTCCACTTTAATTGGCATGATGAAAAAACTTATTGCATTCTCATTTGCATAAAACAATACAATATATAGAGACTAATACAAAGAAAAACAAAGAAAAGGATAAAAACAAAGAAAAAACATAGAAAACGGTAAAACTAAATCAATTTCCATGATTATCCTGTTGTTTTATCAGAGATTGGGTAAATTTATATAATCTTAGCATGTATACTGCACCAGGAACACAATTTTGTTTGATAAGTATCGCCAAATATAAAAAAAATGCAAAAAATACAACAACAATTTTCGCATAATTAATTAGCTCTAATTAGCATATTATAATTAAAACAAAACATTTAACTATGCAATATTGTAGAGCTCATGGACATCTATCACCATGCCAAATTTGGAGTCGATCGGAGTTTAGATTGCCGAGAAAACTACAAAAACTACAACAAATTAAAAAATTTGCATAATTAATTAGCTCTAATTAGCATATTCTAATTAATTTTGGTTTTTTAAACTTCGCAATAATTTAGACCTTATGGACATCTATCACGATGCCAAATTTGGAGTCGATCGGAGTTTCGGTTGCCGAGATCTTAGGGGGGGGGGGGGGGGGCCTTTTAGCCCCCCCCCCCCCCCCCCCCAGTTTTTTAAGGTTCAAAATAGCCGAGTCTAATTAGGGTTAAAACACTGCTTCCAAGAAGTGTTCCGTTTAAAATATAAAACTGTGTATCATACACAGAAAATGATGTCATTATAAGATCATTTCAAGTTTTAACGTTACCATTTTTTGTTGCTATTAATTAATACCTATTTTCTGTTCACTATCTTATTTTCTCGGCAGGGTTGAGACAATTTGTTGAAAAGGACATCCTAAGAAGTCACGTCGGACTTTCGCTATAACATTTATTTCGACATGATATATAAACATTTATTAACTAAAGGAGCTCGGTTTACCATGTTTCAGCTCTATTGACATTTTGATTGGTGAGCATGCATGCAGGCTGATCAGAGCGGGGAATTGGAAGAAGAAATTGTCACACTCCATGTCGATTGCAGGAAATAATGCAAAATAATCAAAGATGTCTAAAGCAGAGAAAGTCGCCGCGCAAAGAAACAAACTATCGAACCAGAAGCTGTTCAGCAGCATGAACAAGGTTTACCAGGTCAACCGGCAGCACGACCACGAACTCGACATCGAGCTCGAGGACATCCGTCGAAAGGAGCACATGGAGAGCGTGAGGCGGTACTCTGACATGCGGCAGCTGCAGCGGACCCTGTCCGACATGCGACTCGAGCAAAACCGCCTCACGCATACCTTCACATCGGAGGAGATCGAAGACGCTACCATCGCCCCCGTCATGTCCTGGAGGAAGATCCAGACGAAGCGGATGCAGAATCGACCGCGACCACTACGACAGAAGAAATCCGAGGGGACGAAGGCGCTGTTGGCGGTTGCCGAAAACGCGGAGCTCTCCGCCAAGAACAAGTTCAGATCGGCAATTATGGCTGTGTGTCTCTCGAAGGCCTTTTCGCGCATTGGGGAGGACGACGGTGACAACCACACAAAATACGGGGACAAGAAGACTGTGACATTTGATCAGGACCCCTCGCCAGACGACCAGAACACCAAACCAAGAAGTGACACCGATGTTGCGATAAAGGATATAGACCCAAAGAACACAAACGAAATTAGCATCACCAGGCAAACTGTTTCGCAGGGTGACAATAGAATTGGCACCCCGAAAAATGAAGATGACACCAAACGGAATGCGGGTCGCCTATCTGTTCTCGATCTCATTATGAGGAACTCTCGTAAGAACCAGGAAACTGCTTCTGATCCCGGTCAGAAGAGCAACGTCATACCGACGTTTGGACAGCTGCATGCACGGCGTCGCTCGTCGGGTCAGTTCGGCTCCCTCTGGCAGCGGAGATTGTCAACCGTCAATGGCGCGGACGCTGCGTCCAAGAGTTCGTCGAACGCAAAACCAAAACCGAGATTCCGATTGGACCATGAAGGACGCGTCCGAAGGATATCTGTCATCAGTGATGATGAATCTGATTTGGGATTCGTGGTCGGTCCCCCAACCAATGCTTCAGAATCGAACGCAAACAGTAGCGTCACTAAAATTCATAGTAACCCTAAAAAGCCGACAGCGCTTAGTGACGCGTACGGCCGTGGATTTTCTGGCGGAGCGCTGCCGAATGACAGTCCAGCTATGAATAGTTTCCATAGGCGAAGGAAGCGCGAACTCGCTAAACAAGACAGGGAGACGATGAACAGGGTCAGACATTTTCTGGACTCCTCTATGCCGACATGAAAGAAAGAACACAAAACTCGGTGACACGACAAAGGTATGGCGACCAGTGGTGTAGCGTGGTCGGACTGATTGTGGATACACTCTTTGTATTTCTTTTTTGTTTTGTAAAGGATTTCCCCCCGATGTTTTAATTTCATTTTGTTTTTCAAATATAGTTTGTATTAAGATATTGGGGCATGTGCCTTCCACCACCCCCACCCCCCCCCCCCCCCCCCCCCACCCCCGGCGCTACGCCTTTACTGGCGACAATTGCTCCGAGGGATTATTATGTTGTTATCGTTTTACTTAAAGTTGTGGATTATGTTTAGGATTATTGGTTAGGCTTTTCTTGGATAAGGTTTTTTTTTTGGGATGGGAAATAATTAATAACGGAGCAATTATTGTCACCGGATCAAATGTCATAGAACCAATTTCATAATGTGGTTAATTTTTAAGAAAGTTAGGAAATAGACGATTTTACACAATCAACAAATTATTGTACTGTCCAACACCTTTCTAAATTATTTAGTGTTTTAGTCAAAATGCTTCGTATGTAATTAAATCATTTTGAAAGAATATTTTGAAAGCAAAATATAATCTTGTTCACTTTTAGGAACCATCTTTATGTCATGTAAATGGTGAATATCAGCCGATTGATGCTAATAATATCGGTGACATAAGTATGTTGGTTGAATTATGTAACTATCTTTAAATTGTATTCATCTATATATATCACGTTTGTAATATATACTTCAATATGATAAGATATACCCATATACCATGCGTGCTTTGTGTTTGTGATGTTGAACTCTCAAAGGGAGTATATACAAAGCAGGGGCGGATCTAGCTGTTTGCTAAGGGGGGGGGGGGGGGTTGACCCAATGACGATGCGGATACTGTGTGGGTCTGGACACATGATGGCGTTTTTCTATATGCACATCACATTTTCACTTGGCAGCCCAAGGGGGGGGGGGGGGTTTAAACCCCCTAACCCACCCCCCCCCCCCCCCCCGTAGATCCGCCACTGCAAAGTTATAAATCCAACACACACACACACACACACACACACATATTTCTGCGGAAGATGCATGTTTCAAGGCGCACACAACATGAGAAAGGCGACATTAATTGAGTTTTGATGATGACCAACTGAAATATCTACACTTATTCACACGCACAAACTAAAAACTGAACTATTTGAACGAACCAAGGGAGGTCAGATCTCCAAATTCAATCATTCTGTTCTTTCTTTCTCCGTAAATGTTGTCACTCATTGTTCAGATTAAAGTGTAAACATTTCGAAGTTAACAAATCGAATTGGGTTTCTTTTAAAGATTGTTATTGTTACACGACTGAATACGTCACGACAGCGACGGCCGAGTGGTAATTTATGCATGTTCAAACAAACTCTGAGAAAAGGCAACATCGTCAACAAGTTGGTGAAAGCCACTCGGGAATGATTCTTTAAAAGAATTTAAGGACATGTGACAATATTTACTATTTGCAGAAGCTTGAAACTGTCCGAAACAAATAAGGAAATCGTGGGTGTGACGATTTGTCAAGTATGTTTTGGAATCCATCAAAACGCTTGGTGGTCTTGCATACTGCATGATATAGGCGCAACAATTTAGGAGGGGGTATTATTTTAATGCATTCAAATTAATAGTATATTTTTAGAGCTGCGGATTTAAGTAGGATCATTCCTTTATCGGACTCATACTGGAGAATTACATCATCATACACTACGCTAGTCGTTATGTCTTTAAACAAATATTATTAGCTCATCTATAGTCCTACGAAATACAGAAGTCTGAATTCGCCTTCACAGTGACACCATTTTTAATAATGAAGGATACCGCTCTGGAACTAGCCACGCGTTATCTATAATTACATGCTCCCGATAAACCTCTCATTAACGTGGTTACAAATAAGTGCGCTTTGACTCGTTAAACTTTTTCATAAATTAGCACAAAGAGGGTTAGCTTTCTACTGTTTTAGACAAGTGATTATATAGGCTTGAAGCTCAATAACGCTCCTGATGGATATGGGTTTTTCTACTTTTGCTGCCGCTCTTTCGGATTTCGAGAGCTGGATATATGTTTAGAACACACGCTCGTCGTTTTGATTGTAAGTATAGAAAATAGTTCTTATATATCCTAATGTTAATTATCCAATCCCTAAAATAATTATGTGTTTCATTATCAAACTGAAGAGGTGATGATTCTTAGTCGAATTGTCGAATCTAATTGAAGCCTAAGAAGTTAGAAGCCTCCTGACTTAAAAGAAAACAATGCACATAAGAATCTTGTTCAATTTTCGAGAACTATATTATTTATGTTTCAAAAGAATAACTTTTATTGGATCCTCGATCATTGTGTAAGATTTACTCCTATATACACGCACAAACAAGCACAATGGTTACATCACTACGACTAGATGAACATCACCTCTCTGCAATTAGCACGATCAACCGATTAACAACTAATTAGTAGCCTAGGTGGCTATTATCTGTTCTTTTATTTACATCGGGTGATACAAATCGTGTGGGATATATTGATATCAACAGGGTTTCCTAGATACCAGAGCAATTCCGTTAATCTTCTTTTGACAATGATAGGGGAAAATCCCAGTATGGGAAAATACAATGCGAACTTTTAAATTCAATTCTCATACAAACGTGCTACCTACCCCGTGTCCATCAACCTCTAAAATAAGTTTACACCCCTAACTGACGTAATGCTTTGAAAATTTTTCATTATCATGAATGCAGTAATGTCTATCTTACATAGGCATTCGGTCTATAAAAAGGCCTAGTCCAAATACCTCTTGGTCAACTTTTAGCCCGAGACGGATATTAAAGTATATTTAAGACAAAGTATCCATGAAATATTGACCAAGTGCTTGATAGTTGATACTTTATCTCCTTTATCTTATTCAAGGAATCCGGCCAAGTTTGACTACGTAGAAGGATTCTGTGATCATCGGGAGTCGAGCTCAGACCAGCCTGATTGCACAATGTCCGTATTCAGGGTAATCTAAACAGGATATTCAAGTTTTCAAGAAATGGACATACAACATGAGTAGGCTATACATGATGAACTGCTATATATAAACCTTGCATTATACCTTTGACTGAAACAGTAACATTTTTCGCGGAGGTCTTTTAGCGGAACTCTTCAACAATAGATTGTCATATGCGACTTTTGCAGTTCGGAACCAATGTGGATCGAGTTATATATATCTGTATGGCAAAGACGATTTTATTTTATTTTTTAAAGGAGGGAATGGATTGCCTGCAAACTAATGTCGCGAATTTAATTATAGCGATGATGTCTGTCTCTGGAATAAAAGGGTAGTGGCATTCAAAAGATACCGAATAACTCTACTAACTCGTGATTTATTTTCTAGAAATGTGAATAATTTTACAGGAAATTGAATTAAGGTGCTGCTGATTTAGAATAGACCGATATCACATTCACGATGCAACGAAGTAGAGATGGAGGCAGTCCTACATGGTCGCATGCAAACAACCAAAACCGTTCTTCGTCATCGACGACATCATCGCCTCATTCGAGTCGCGCTCCCAATAACAACAAAAACATCAAATATACAAGCCATAGCGATAACGAAACGTTTGTTAGCGCCGTTGGAAGACTTCCGCTGGATAAGTTGAAAGCGAGTGTTGATCGCGACATCGTGGACATAGAAAAGTCAAAGATAAGTACATCTCACGACATCGATGCGTTAAAGACAACATCTGATCGCGACTTGGAGAAATCAAGACCTAAGGCACGTAAGGAGCACATCATGGAGAAGTCAAACACAAGTGCGTCCCGCGACATAGAAAAGTCGAAGATGCTGGTGGATAATGACGTCGAAAAGTCAAAGAAAAAAGCAGATCACGTCTTCAAGAAGTTGAAAGCAAGGCCTGCGGATCGCGACTTGGACAAATTGAAATCTAGGCCCGTGGGTCGTGACCTTGAGACATATAGAGTCAAGAAGGAATGTTCGCTGTTGGAAGAACAGAGGAGAGCGGTAGTGAAGGGACACACTCAGATGGCATTCACGGACTTGTTGAGATCGTCTAGGATGAAGAAGTTACAGTCGGTAAGGAATTTCAGTGTATGTGTTTTAGAGAAAAATATAGTGAGAGTTAATGGAGTGAAACAAAAATATATAGCCACTTTGACCTTGCAAGTTTTCATAAGAGTTTACCTATAAGAACCATGAATTAAAATCTTGTAAGAGATAACAGGAAAGTTTGCTTTTAAGCAGCAACATTGACTTATATCTCCTATTTTATGGATATCTATGGCATTTCTACGTTCATTTCGTCCTTCTTGGTAACATAATATACATTATTTTCCTTGTACGTAAGAATAGATATAAAGAAGGTATTGATGAAACTTGTATCTTTGTCATCACATTCATCTTATTGTAATACAGTCATGTATGCTATGTTCCAGAAGGTACTAGTCTTCGAACCCAAGTCCTCCAATTTGGTACATTATTTCAGACAATAACTTCACCAATCATATAACATAAAACAGCAAGACGACACAAATTAAAGTGTAATTTGGTAATATATTTTGAAATCTAAATGACAATTTACACCCAATCTATTTCTCAATTGTTCTACTCATGCTAATTATTTTGTTCACATATTAGTCGCAGGCCCTTTTGGAGAACAGTGTAAAAGCACTGAAGAAGCTACCCTGGGTATAAAAAACTGATTATCATTTAAAAAAGATACTGTACCGATTATATTTAGAAAGATCATCTATTTTGATTGTGTTTATTTCCATGCAGGATGAATCCAAGAGTAGCAGAGATCCCAGTCCGAACCCGAGCTCCGCCCATGGCTTACCTGCAGTCTCTTCTCGTATGCACACCAAGCTGACCAGATGGAGGTGCGTAGCAGTGGAAGCTCAGTCAAGTCAAAACATGGACACTGATTCGCACACGAAGGACAGGGTCTCTGATCCTAAACTAAACAACAATTCTAATTCACGGACATCAGAAAATTCTGGACAATTTGACCAAGTTGGACCAAAACGAATGGTGGCCATCCAAAGCAACCATTTAGGTGTCCTAGGTGATGCTGATGATGAACTTGGAGATTCAGAAAGAAGCGAAACGTGGCAGCAGAACTATGGAGATACCTATCTCTACGGTGGACAATTGAAACTGAAAAGACTTTCAGCAGTCAATGATATAGATTCCCCGGACAGGCTGAGAAGTCATAGTCTGCCTGGTTCACCATTCACCAACAGGAAATCCTCTGTAACTTACGAATGTCGGGACGACTCAACGACAGGCGTGAAGCGGAACCAAAGAGCTTCTGCCACTGGTAGTCCTCGAGCTTTGCTTCTGAATCGAGCCAAGACCGCAGCCCCCAGGATGCTGCAGGCACCTGCTGGTAACACTGGTAGCATCCCTGAATCAACGGATGCTCCTATTGCTACTGCCATCGATGCGCATGGACACACAGCAGAGATGACAAAGTCACCCGGGACGCGACCACGCAGCAAAAGCACTTCGTCTTACATGAAGATCGCGCAGAGCAGCGTGTCACCTTCCAGTGGGGTGCGCTCCGTGAGCGATTTCACAATCTCACTGCATGGTCGCACGACCAGGGAACTCCGGGAGTTGACGCATATTGATAATATCGTGGCTTTAGTGTCAAGAGAGAGGAGGAAACAGGCAGAGGACTTGCGGAGAGTTGAGAGCGACAAAGAGCGACAACGACTGCAAGTCAAGGTTGACAACTTTCTTCGGAAGATCGACTCAATGAAGGGAGATGAGAAAAAGAAAAACACTCTTCCTAGCTTGTCTGCAACATACTGAAAACTTCTAGTGTCTAGATTTTAGATTACCACAAATATAAACGCAATATATTGTAACCAAGATAAGGGTTTAGGCTGATAATGATTGGACATTATAATGACCAGCATATGAACAATTTGGTGAGTTCATTGTATATTTCCATATGGTTTAATATACCATGTGAATTAGAAAGCCTACACTTTGAATGAAAAGTAGAGTAATATAGAACATTTTTCATTCAGCGCATGTTTTTTTTCTACATCTCCACTCAAAGATTTGTAAAAAACATGAAATCAGAAATTAAACAAGTCAGAAAACAAAAACATGAACTTGATTATCTGTTTATTCCATATAGTACTTACAAAATATATATATTTTATAGCATTTTAACATTAGCTTGTATACACAGTTAAGTACTTTGAAAACATGCATTTTACAATGCAATTTTAATATTCATCATCACTATTTAGTATTACCATTAAGACATTAACATTAGTTAACGATCCCTCTCAGTACACATAATAAATGTATCACATGACAAGAAAATAAATTGCAACTCATTTCTCTTAATGAATAATTGTTTGTCATTGTCAAAAGTTTAAGATTACAAAACCGTGAAATAGTTCTATGACATGCGCTCCATCAACAATTGCTCAATTTTGAATTTTCCATAAACTACTTAAGAATAATAGCCTTAACCAAATAACTCTAATCATAACCATAATCCGAAAACCTAACATTTACCCAATTGTTAACAAGGGGATAACCCATTCGCTGCTGGAGCTTCACCCTGTCACCAACGCATATAATAATTATTTAATTTACAACAAAAATGTACAAGTTCATATGAGTTGTATTTTCATGCTCCAGTTTGCACAGTTATATATTATCTAACACGCAATTTTATAAAGCAATCATGTCATTTATAATGATAAAGACATAGATCTACACAATGACATAGATACGTTGCACATTTGTATTGAATACATGCATAATATTATATGGCATGCTTTTAGACAATGTTGGAGGGATTTCATTGACATTTACCTCAACTACAAATGCCCCCTTTCAATAATAAGTCAAACTGTTCAATTACACAAGCATATCACATCTGCCATATAAATTATGACATTATTAAGTTAACTAAAATAGTAAAAACAAAGACAATCTCACCTTCAACCAATTAAGATGGCTTGAATTTGGTATAAATAACATTCTCCATAGACCTAAGCCCACATATTTTTGGGACATGTCGTGCATTGTTAACGGTTAACCCAGGGCTCCACACTCACCTTTTTTGTCTGTGGCCCGGTCGGGCCAGTGAAATAATTTCTTCCCCTTTTCTGGTGGACCGAAAGAAAATTTACTGGCCCGAAAATATTATTTTATGAGTAAACTTTTTATTATTCAAAATATCACTCTTTCCTAATCAAACCTGTTATCATAGATGAAGCATGACATAAAAGAAAACAAGATTTCTCATTTTGTCAATGTCGGGTTGAAAATCTGCTTGCCCGATCGGGCCACCAAAATATGACTTTTATACATTTTTGCTGGCCCCAAGTGCAATTTCACTGGCCCCGGGCCAGCAGGCCAATGCGAGTGTCGAGCCCTGGTTAACCCGTTCCCTACAAGTTTATGAAATCCCCATAGACTTTGTACACAACCCACTCCAGTTTCTGTAGTCAAGGGGTTAAGTTGCAATTAATGGCAAGTCAGAAATTATGCACATTCGAACCCATCCTATATGCGCATTTAGTAAATTGTTTGACTTGCAATTAATCACAACTTTAAAACTGATCGTAACTTCTTTGAGACCCCTCCACCCTCCCCAGGGCCCTGTTGCAGAAAGATATGCAATCGATTGTAAGTTACAATTAATTGCAAGTCAGATCATGTGTTCAAAATCTGATTGGTTGAAACGCACACATTTTCTGACTTACAATTAATTGTAAAGTCCTACAATCGATTGTATCTCTTTCTGCAACAGGGGCCTGCAACGGGGACAAGTGCCCATATATGCAGAAAGACTTGCAATCGATTGTAAAGTTGCAATTAATTGCAAGTCAGGAAATATGCACATATATTTAAACCAATAAGATTTGCGCATTTAGTCACATGATCTGACTTACAATTAATGCAACTTTACAATCAATTATAATTCTTTCAGTAATGAGGCCCTAGTCTGAGTGATAGGTATACATGTAGTTCTCTCACAAAGAAAGAAATAATGCTGATAGTATGATGAGGAACACAAAGAAAACCTGATTAGTTTCCATGAAATTTATCATGTGAATGACACTTTACAACATATACTATACCACAGACCCAGTGCAGAAAGAGAGCTCTGAGATGCAATGAATTGTAAAGTTGCAATTAATAGTAAGTCAGATCATGTGACTACATGTAAATGCGCAGATCTGATTGGTTTAAAATGCACACATTTTCTTCCTTACAATCAATTTTAACTTTTACAATAGGTTGTATCTCTTTCTGAAACGGGGCCTACGTCTCAAATACTTCATCATTAATTGACTATTAATATTTGAAATATGTAATGTGATTGAGCAAAACGAGTCTAATTTAGGCCCAGGTCAATTTGGGGCCTTTATAGATTCATTTTCAGCATAATTCGAGCTCTATTTTTGCAAAAGTCTGTGGGGCAATTCCACGGTAACGGAAGGACATTCAGACGCAATTTTTGAAATTTAATCAAATAATTCCAGGATCCTGCTTATGATTCATCATTGTAAATAACATTTCTGAGACTCTTGGTGGGACACCTTTGATTTCCTATTTATTATTATTTTTGTTTACATTACGTTTATTAGATATGGACACTAATGAGGCCGGTAACGGAAGGACGGCAAAATGGACATGGATTTTCAAGTTCTTTAGTTATGATCCAATCTCTGTGAAGTTTCAAATGCTATCATGTTAAATTGGCTCATAGTCCATTCCCTAATGTTCAAAGAGTATTACAACATTTATTTGAAAAAAATATGTCTATTGGTATATTAATTACAAGAAGTTAATTGCTTCACTGTTCGGTAACGGAAGGACAGAGTTTTTGATTCATTAAAAATATACTTTAGGGCTCTCAAAAAAATGAAATTTTAATGTGAACACATATTGTGATATCCAATCATCCAATTTGGTACCTTAAAACAGACAAATAATAGAAAGGAATGCAAAAAATTAAGAAAATCTAGAAATAGGCACTGTGTAGTCCCATGTGTATGGGTTCATGTATGGTGTCTGTTTCTCCTATCAGGAGACGCCCAATATTTTTGTTTATCATGTAAACTGAAAGATATCATTATGTGATCACGATTTATGAAAAAATAATCCAGAACAAATAAACAAGATCAGAAATAATCCTCATTTGATTTGTCCACTTTTGGCTCATTTGGCGTGGAATTGCCCTGTGGTGTTTCTATGACCTTTGGTTAAAAAGTTAAAACCATTCATGATTGAAACATGACCAACAACCTGTCCCTAAAAGGCTCATGAAGTTCCTGTAGGCAATGGGTCAATGGTTATAACAGGGCTCGACACTAGCACTTGCCTGCTTGCCCGGGGCAAGTAAAAATTGGTGTTGGGCAAATAAAATTTGATAAATTGTTTAGTGCGCTTGCCTGGGCAACTAAATAATTGTGCAACTTCGAGAGAACAATGTAGTTTTAATACATGTAAATTTCATCTAGAAATAAGAGGGCAAGTAAATTTTATATTGGGGCAAGTAATAATACGGCAAGTAAAGTGTCCAAATCAATGATTTTACTTGGTTATAACTTATTAAGCAAAGGTTATGATACGCTGAAAATTAATATCTGACAAATCCCCATTCCAAATTTAACAGGACCGCTTAGTTTGCTTAATTTTCCATGATCACATTCACATGACATATTGATTATATAATTTGCTAAAAATTGCAGGTATGGTAGGTGGTTCACAATTACATTTGTACAAAGATGCCTTAAAAAAAATGAAATATGTGCACTCACAGTGACTTTTAATATTGTAAAGTACATTACTCATAACTACAGAAGGCACAAATATATTTCCATTATAGTTATCGTTCTAATAAACATCTAATTAGAAAGTACAATATTGCACCCAAAAACATAATTACAGGTAATTATCTTATTATTTTAATACAAAATGAAAACATTTCACATGCAATGCTGCATTATAAATATCACACACAAATTGCAGTACATAATTACAGCTAAAACAGTTAGTACATAATGCTGATTTTGTTCCCTTTTCTTCTTTTCTTAATTATACAAAATAATATGATAGAGCACAAACTGACATTTTTATTATCTGAGACCCTCAGCAAGAAAGAACAGTTAGGGAATGGCCAATATACTCAAAATAGATGCGTCATCATTTATAAGTAAAACTATATTATCATTATTATGACAGGAGGTCAAAAATCTTATCTATGATTTAATGCAAAATAAGATATTGCATTTGTTGGCAAATACTGATGAATGGTTGTTATTGCTGCTCTCTACCCAGGTGTATAAATGGGGACCGGTAGGAGGTGAAAGCCTTTATGTGAACGATCTTCTTAAGCCCATGAGCGCTTGGAAGAAATGCTCCCCAGGGAGTGGAGATGGTGCACACAATGTGTGCTGGTTTGCATTGTATCCTATGACCGGGGTAATAATAGTGTAAACTGTAAAGCGCTATGAAACTTATGTATTTAGCGCTATATAAGTAACCATATCATTATTATTATTATCATTGGGCTATTGCTTTTACCTTGTTACATAGAAATCTCTTTATATCGATAACAATAAAGTACATAGAACTTGTATCACCTCTTTTAATCAGGTACTCCGTTATAACAGAGCTTGTTATAAAGAGGATCCACTGTTTAGGATATTCCATATCATAATTGAGTCTTAAGAATCAGGGATGGAAGCCATGTCAACCATTTTTATTACATTTTCAAATTTTGGAAAATAATGTTTGCTCTGATTGCGCTGCCTTCAGCATCTTTTGGCAGCAAACGGGAAGGACGTGAACAGTGTCCAATCCTTACCAAAATGTTTATGAGCAGATGATAGACACGAAAGTAGAAGTTCCATTCTGTTCTATAGTATACACATGACACAGTGAGTGTGGCTCCTGTGTTATGTCCCAGCAAGCCCACCACTGTACTCTTGTACAAGTCAGAGACTGCAATAATAGATTGGTGCTACAGTACTTACATGTACATCTTTTGTGACAGTTCTATTCGACAGTGATAGTGAGACAGCATGTCTGCGGCCCTAGTGTTCATACCGACATGCAGAGACTTGGGTATGTGCACCACAGCAATCTTATACAAGTTGTGACTGCAATAATAGATTGTGATACACTACTTACACTAAAATCTCCTATTGTGTATCCGACGGTTCTATCAGACAGTGATAGTGAGGTATATGTCTGCAACAACATGAAGAGACCTAATAACTCAGTCAGAGACTGTTATAACTGGCGGCAGTAGACTACTTACAATGATATCTTTGGTGAAAGTTCCATTCGACAGTGATAGTGAGGCACTTGTCTGCTGCTCCTGTGTTACGTACCGACGCTAAGAGACATGGGCGTGTACATCCACTGTAGTTTTATCCCAAGTCAGAGGCTGCAATAATAGATGGCATTAATTGACTAACGTCTTCAGTCACAGTTCTATTTTACAGCCATAGTGAGGCACTCGGGTATGCCACTACTGTACTCTTATCCAATTCCTAGTAATAGATGATGGTAAACTACTTACTCCTTTGGTCAAAGTTCAATGAGAGTGATAGTGAGGCACTGGCCTGCTGCTCCTGTGTTACGTACTGACGCTAAGAGACTTAGGCATGTATACCACTGTCTTCTCATCCCATGCACAGTCTGCAATCTGTAAACAAAACACAAAACACACAAATATAGTTATTCAATTATAATCTTTCACCTTTGACCTCATAACCCCCAAAAGCTAATCACTTCATTGGCTCCTCAAGATACGTACAGTTACCAATTTTGATGATAATCAGCCAATTGGTTCTTGAGATGTCGCAATTACCAGAACAGGATATACGGACAGGCAAGACGACCTAAAAACCTTAATGCCCAAGATCTGGCCACTCCATTGAAGAGGCATACAAATGGAATAAATTCTAATTACAACAGTTGATCTAAATACAAGAAATTAACATATTTACAACAAACAGAGTGTTGAAAACAACTGCTACAATTATCCTCATTAATAAACAATTACTTATCAACCAAATTCTCTAATTTTTCAATTACATAATTTCAGAGAGGAAAGTCAACAATCAAATATTGTGCCTACATGTGGAAGTCAAGTGGAAGTCGAAATTCATATCTCAATGGATGAATACCTTACTTGTGTACAAAATTCACAAGAAACTAATCCAAGACGAAGAAAAAAGTGTGCAATTGAAAGGAGATCAAAAGCTGGATAAAGTGATTGTTTAGAATTCAATGTTGCTTTCAATAATTTATTTGCCAGAGTCTAAACTGAAAAAACAGAAGAGGAAAAAGTGCATTAATGAGCCTTTGGTATGAACGAATTCCAGATCCCCATATAAAACTGAATACGAACAGATGAATGTGGTTTACCTGTCCAGGAACGTGCACGTTGAAGTCCAGTCCGCAGACGAACTCTGTATGATGCTCAATGGTTTCCAAGGGCGACGGTTGCCGTGCAAAGTCCCATGTCCTTACAGTGAAGTCATATGATGATGAGGCCAGGACGGTCTTGCTGTGTGGCGAACACTGAGGGAAAGAGGCAGAAATCCGTAGTGTTAACCGTGGGAACCGGGTGGGTTTTGTACAAAGTCGATGGGGAATTCGTGAACGGGTTAGTTCATCATAATTTTCTTTGAACTTATTTGACCCTTTTAGTCTAACAGTATGTTTGACTGTATTCATCATAACCAAAGGGGTTAACCCTAATCCCACTGGGGGGGGGGCCATTTTGGCCCCCCCCTGTCGTTTTTTTCGACGTGCATCTAGACCGTTTGGAATTTCACGTTCAAACTTCATGACTATTTTCTCTCAAGTCTCCCGCATGTTTTGATATATAATTCACCCCGGTCGGACATGTAGAACCGATTTTAGAGGTCGATAATTGCTCGACCGTCACAAAAAAATGTAATTTTTGTACAGGTTTCTATGTAATTCCTATATCCGATGCCATGTACATGTAAACTCCAAATCTGTCATAATTGTTACTTTGAATTATAATTTTGATTATTTCTTTGTTATTAGTTGAATTCATACACTTCAGAGATAAATTCTTCTTAAAAAAACAAAACAAAAACAACAAAAAAACAATAAAATACATAAGAATGAAAATAATGTGTGTAAAACCGGGAATACTAATTTGCATATTTATGCAAATTAGTGATATATTTTATCACCATAAAAAACATGGATATGATGAATAACATCATTTGAAAGTATTTTTACAGAAAACCTGAAGAAATCCTGTAATTTCTCTTGATTTTAGATGAAAATCCCAATTTTCCCCCAAATTCGTCAAAAATTTGCATATTCAAAATTGTAATTAATTATTTTTTAAAAAAATAATCGTCCAATTTTTTTTTTTCTTTCAAATTCTTATTCTACTTGACTTGTTGTACGTATGTGCCAATTTTCAAGTCGATCGGTCCATTCGTTGCCGAGATTGGAGGGGGGGGCCAAAACGGCCCCCCCCCCCAGTGGACTCAAGTGACCAAAATAACCCACTGGGATTAGGGTTAATACATAAGTAGTACGTCATGGCCCCGTTGCAGAAAGAGATACAATCGCATGTAAGTTACAATTAATTGATGCAAAAATACTGCTGAAAACTGCTACAATTAATTGTATAAAGTCAGACAAGTTTTGTGTTTCAACCAATCAGATATGCGCATGCAGGACACATGATCTGACTTACAATTAATTGTAACTTACAATCGATTGTATCTCTTTCTGCAATGGGGCCCATAGAGTACAGAAGCCATGACGTCATAAAAACACTTTTTTCGAATTTTCAAATTTTGACTTGATTTTCAGAAAAAGCATAACAAATAATGTCCAAATACTGAAAATCAAAGGAATAGGTTACGTATTGGCCGAGATATGCCCATCCGAATGAATTTTACTTCAATGGGCAATCAGTGTTACAGTGCACTGGTTCATACATTTATGAACCAGTGCACTATAACACTGATTGCCCATTGACAAAAAAATTGTTCGGATGGGTATATCTCAGCGAATACGTAACCTATTCCTTTGATTTTCAGTATTTGGACATTATTTGTTATGCTCTTTCTGAAAATGAACTCCAAATTTGAAAGTTCTAAACAAAATGTTTATGACATCATTTATGACATCACACTTCACCACTCTATAGGATACAATCATACAAAGGTAGCCACTCCCTGGGGAGCATTCCTTCCTCACTCACCTTCACCCTCCGTACTGCATGTGAGTGTCCACCGAGCTGGAAGAGGATCTTGCTTGGGTTTCTCAGGTCCCACCCTCTGATCTTACAGTCCACTGAGGCAGCCACTATCACGTTCTGTGAAAATAAGTATGTAATTAATAAATGTTAGAGGTTTTAATTTAGTTTTAGCAGTTTTCAGCTGTATTCTTGAACATTTCCTCATTGTTTAATTAATTTTTTCATGACAATTGGCAAATTAAAGGCAAAGTTACTGTACAATTGTGATGTTATGTTATGGTATTTCCATGGAAAAAGGAGAGTTTACCTTTTGTATTTGCACTCAAATTTATCTTGCAAATATTTTGAGTAATTCAAACATATAGAGATACTGACCAGAAATGTAAATATTTTGAGCTCACACACTGTAAAATGACTCATTCAATAAGTGTCTTATTACTTTTCTGATAGCATAGACAATGTATACTCTGTGCAGTAGTGTTTTAAGTTACATGACATTCTCACCTGATCATATTTACACCAGTCACATGATATGACGTCTGCCTTGCTGACTGGGATGAGAAACCTGGGTTTCTGGGGTCTGTTGACGTCCCATACACACACTGAGCCATCACCTGGGATACAAATAAGAGAACACACAATTTACAGTGACATTTCTACATCTGTTCAGTTACACTTGTTGTCACAGGAAATAGCATGTTTATCTTTCAGGATTATTTTCATATTCACAAAGGTTTGAATATATCTGGTATGAATAAACACCCTTTTTATTATTCATTTCTTTCTCTCATTTTCAAAATCCTAACGGTAATGAATACAATGTATCAACGTACCGTAACCAAACAGAAATGTGAAAAGACTTACAATTGTTAGAAAAAATATATATTTCTGATTATTATCTGATGATGTAGCATCTAAATCAGCCAGGGGTAACTAGACAGCAATGTACATATTTTGTCTGTGGCAAACAAACACCCTAAATAGTCATTAGGCAGATCATGTCTCCATATCAAGGTGGACCCTGAAAAAAAGTTACACTTTACTTTGATCATTAACCAATGATAAAGCAAAACATCCAGGCACCATGGGAGACCAGACGGCAGTGTACACATTGTGTATGTGTCTAACAAGTGTCTTCAGTAACTAGTCTCTATAGACATGTCTACAAGTGTTTTATAAGTTACTTTACTTTGACCATTACCCGATGATGAAGCAAAACATCCAGACACTAGCAGTGAACAGACGGCAGTGTACACATTGTGTATGTGGCTAACAAACTGTCTTTAGTAACTAGTCTTTATAGACAGGTGTTTTATAAGTTACTTTACATTGACCATTACCTGATGATGAAGCAAAACATCCAGGCACCAGGGGGGACCAGACGGCTGTGTACACATTGTGCCTGTGGCCTACAAATGTCCTGAGCGAGTGGTCCCGGTCCAGGTCCCACAGCTTGATAGTCTTGTCCCACGAAGCGGAGAGGATGAAATTCTCCTGCCTCGTCTGGCTCCAGTTGACGCCGTAAACTTCTCGGTCATGCTCCTGTTTGTAATGAAAATAACTAATTGTAAACGTTTTAAAATGTATCATTCAAATTTTGATGATCTTGTCCCAGAAGCATGGGCGTAGCGAGTTACGTAATACCTATTCAACTGGGGGGGATGGATGAATAGAACATCCCCCCCAGTTGAATGGGTATCAATGACATGTCTACGCCCGTGCCCAGAAGGCAGAGAGGATGAAATTCTCCTGCCTCGTCTGGCTCCAGTTGACGCAGTAAACCTCTCGGTTATGCTCCTGTTTGTAATAAAAAATGACACAGAGGAAAATTTTTGGAATTCATATGGATATAAAAAATGTGTGTTTTGGAATGAGAAAACGCAGAAAATTAAAAAATGTTCTTTCATGAAACAATGTATTGGGGGAAATATATATCAAAATTTAACAATAAGATTATGAATACCTTCAATGAGTTGATAAGCTCCTGCCCTCACAGGCTCAGTTACAATGTTTTCATTCTTAATCTAACATCATTACGCCCACTTTCATAGCACGATAAATTAATTCATTGTAACTGTCAATTATCAAAGATACAAATACACTTCAATCAACTGTTTGTTCCTTTCATATACAAATTACACACAAATTCACAAGTACCTTAAATGACTTGATAGGCTCTCCTTTGCAGTTGACATCCCATGCTTGGATGGCCCCATCCCCACTCCCAGTCACTATGAGGTTTTCGTTGTTTTCAGACCAGGTTAGGTCGAATAGACCCTCTCTCCAGTCAAACGTTCCTAGAAGCACTGCTCCCGCTGGGGTGATGTCTATCAAGAATAATGTACCTGTGCCTGACAAGTAAGACAAATAATTGGGATATTTCAATGGCATTAAAGATGGAAGAATGTAGAAGGTAATCAAGTAAGGTGGTGAATATTTTGATAATTCTCAGTCCTGTTCACGACGGTCAGTAAGCCCCTCTCTCCAGTCAAATGTTCCTAATAGCACAGCCCCTGCTGGCGTGATGTCTGTACCTGAGTAGTAAGAACAATAATTGGCAATTCAGAGATATGTTTTGTCATTAAACATCTAAGAAGTTTGGAAATATGATGAGGCCCACACTGGATGACCGTGATGTCTAGCAAGAACAACAATAGGAGAAAGATGTTTGTCTTGAATTTTACGAGGCGGGTTAAGAAAGACATTTTTTTTTATGACTCAGGCTTAAAACGTGACAAAAAAGTATTTTAGAATGTTATAATAAGATTGATTTATTTGGTTTAATTGACATTAAAACCCTGTTGTAGTTCCTAGGTTAAAAACAAGCTTCAGTATTGTTACTTCCCGGGATAACCTGTGTGATGGTTCTGGGTTTTTTTTTATTTCACTTGCAAGTTCATTAAATAAAACATGTAAAATGAGAATCATTCCCTTCTTTCAATCAAAAACTCTGGAGAGACATTTGCCTGCCCTCTCAGGCATACCCATTACCTGCTATGCCATAGTGTTGGGCTGTTGCTACAGCCAGGCGCTGTGGAAGGTAGGGGGAGAATTCCACTGCATATCCATGGCGTCCAGGAGACTTAAAGGCAACTGGGGGTCGATTCATCTTGGTAATGGTAGTTCCTGGTGGACCACCTTCAACGCAATATCACTTCTTGCTTTGATATTGATCAGTGCTGACTTTGCTCACTCATTTCTCCATATAACGTAGTCTGTACTGAGCTCAGCTCTGTAGGTGCAAAGAAAGAATATATATACAATTAATAGGTAGTTGGTTGCCCATTCGGGCCAGCAAAATTTTGAATCAATTACATTTTTTGGTCTGAAGCTAATTTTTAGTGGTCCCAGAAAGGGACCAGACAGTTACAGACACGCAGTCATGATTACACAATCATGACATTGCATTGTCAATTGCCAGATTTAGGTAGATCAGGAGAATGGAGAGTAGTCCAATTTCACATTAATTTGGGGACATATCATTGTAAAATTGTCACAATGATAATGTCCCCAAATTTATGAAAATAATGGGACTATATATCCGTTCTCTAGTCTTAGACTTAGTTTTACTTTTAGTCTTGAACATGTTGAACTATGAGTATGACATTCATAGAGTACAGAAGCCATGACGTCATAAAAACACTTTTTTAGAATTTTCAAATTTGGACTTCATTTTCAGAAAGAGTATAACAAATAATGTCCAAATACTGAAAATAAAAGGTATAGGTTACGTATTGGCTGAGATATGCCCATTCGAATGAATTTTACTTCAATGTGCAATCAGTGTTATAGTGCACTGGTTCATAAATTTATGAACCAGTGCACTACAACACTGATTGCCTATTGACCAAAAAAATAATTTGGATGGGCATATCTCAGCCAATACGAAACCTATTCCTATGATTTTTGGTATTTGGACATTATTTGTTATGCTCTTTCTGAAAATGAAGTCCAAATTTGAAAATTCTAAAAAAAATGTTTATGACATCATTTATGACATCACACTTCACCACTCTATACCTGTTCTGTAATGTGTAATATATACTCTGTATGTTAAACATGACAAATTACATAGTACTATTAACTAGTATTATTCTATTTAATACCGGTATACACCGTGTCCCAGAAAAAACGAAACCGGGTTTCATGGCAGAAATTTTCTGTCATAATGAATAGTTGATATATATACCGTAAAACTCCGTGTATAAGGCGCACCCGTGTATAAGGGGCACCCCCAACTTTCTTTTAAAAAAAATTTAAAAAAAATGTTTAGACACCCTGTAGTGCTGTTGGAATACTTAGATCGCTGGTCTAGGACATAACAAGGGCTTAATGTCAATTGTAGCTTTCATCATCATATACATTTTTTCACATACAAAATAGTGGTTAGTACAAAAATTGCACACATTGAGCATTAACACTGGTGCTCATAAATATTCATATTCATATATATTCATTAGCACTTATACTCATTAAATATAATGCAATTTTCTTAATAAACTAACAAATATTTTCAATTATGAGCAAAATTTATAACCACTGGTTAGATAATTGCATATATAATATTAGTACTGCTGCTCTCGAATGTATGAATATTCATTAGCAGCAGTCTTTGCTCAATAAACTTGCAATTTTAAAATCTGTAACCAACATTTTTTGTGTGAGAAATAGGTATATCTTGCTGAATGCTACAACAGACAGTAAGTCCTTGTCATGACATGGACCAGTGTAATATGCATTGAACATGAAAACAGGGTGTCCCAAAAAACAACAAAAAAAACCTGTGTATAAGGCGCACCCCCGACTTTGAAATTTTTTCCGACGGAAAAAAGTGCGCCTTATACACGGAGTTTTACGGTATGCCTGGAAAGCTCTGTGTCTCTTCTTTCATTTGATGTGCAACTCATGGCACATACTTCAAGCATGACTGAATTAGAACAATGGAAAGTGGTGTTACCAATATTCAATTTGCACGCATAAATTTGAAGTTTGGGTGAGTTTTAAGAGTTGTAAACGTACTTATTTAAAAAAAGGACAAACACCACATAAAAGTTCATATTTTTATCTTTTACATGGCACCTCATGCTAAAAAAATAAATGATTTATGCCAGAGAACGAGTACAATGAAAACATGCCTGATTTCTGCCCGAATGAGTGAAAGTTGAGTAAGAAGTCGCTCAGCTTTCCCGACTAGCAGCTGACAATGGACTTTGATGCATGAGTGAATTTACACAAACATGGGGATCAGGAAACAGGCTAGATCAGGAAAGTTACTCATTTGGGCTGGAATCAAGCATGTTTTCATTGTATTCGTTCTCTGGCATATATAATTTATTTTTTAATCATGAGGTGTCATATAAAAGATAAAATTATGAATTTTCATGCGGTGTCTGTACTTTTTCAAAATAAGTACGTTTACTACTCTTAAAACTCTCCCCAAAACCTCACCCAAACTTGCAATTTCTGCGCGCAAATTGAATTTTGGTAAAACCACTTTCTATCGTTCTAATTCAGTCATGCGTGAATTATGTGCCATAAGTTGTATATCAAATAAAAGAAGAGACACATAGCTTTTCAGAAATATATATATCATCAAGGAAATTATTCATTATAACATAACATTTCTGCCATGAAACCCGGTTTCGTTTTTTCTGGGACACGGTGTATAGCGTCAGGTCGTAACCAAATGTAACTGGGTCAAATGGCTGTCAAAGTGAATTCGCGAACACCCCTCGCGCAATCAATGTACACTGCATGCCACGCCGCGCGAAAATAGTATGCACTCCCGCAATGCGATTCTGTCATAGATATAATGTGACGGACCAATGGTTACCTTGACGGTACCTGCGTAAAAAATGTTGTGGTAAATGACCCAGCCATGACGCACTATTCCCGGGGGTCATGAGGTGCGTCTTACAATTACAATTAATGGTAAGACAATTTAAGTGTATTAAAAAAGTATTATTAAATTATTATCTGAAAATGTCAATTATTTGGTGTGTGTGCATGGCTTCGCCTTCGCCTTCGGTCATGTCGGTCAGTGGCGTAGACAGGTTCTGACACCTGGGGGGGATGATTTGACGTTCACCGGACCAAGACCAATTTGTTCGCGGCCGAGACCTCCTGCCGAAATATTTCGAGACCAAGACAATTGCTTGAAAGTCCTCTCAGTGGGGGGGGGGGGGGGGGGTTGTAGATGTTTAGATGGTCGTGACCAGGCGTGCCGGAAGAAGTTTTGGATTTGGGGGTGGGGGGCAAAACCTATGGGGGCTCACGATTTTATGTGTGTAGGGGCTCAGGCCCAACCACACTCACAGTGCTGCCAACTTTGAGCCAGATGTGAGAGTGAGACATTGCAAGGAGCGAAGCGACCAAGCCCGAGGGAGCGAAGAGACTGAGCGGGGGGAGGGCGTGGGAGGGGGGTATCCCCCACCCCTACAAGACAAGGGGTTAACAGCATGCTGCATTAACCCCTTACTCCATTGCCTTGAAAAAAGCCTGATAGTCAGCTGCCCTCATTGTCCAAGTAAACACTGGGGAATTCCCCTGTCTACCTAGCCTTAAAACTAGATGTTTTTCACACTATTGATCAATTTGATGCTGTGTATGTCTGTATAAATTGCATAATATGGCTTTGGCCTTTGTTCAACAAACAATTATTGCATGCCTTCATTGAATCATTGTGTTAATCTTATAAGTAGTTCAAAGCTGGTTGTAAAGAATTCCTTAGAGTCACAAATTGACCTATATTCATTATACTTTGGAATGCGATACAAAAGCCACATGTATTGACTATTGTCTTGTCCAGACACCTATTGAAATGCTGCACCCCTGCAAATAGTACAAGTCAGAGTACTTTGCAGAACCCATTGTCAGTTAGGTCATTCAGACACTAATCTCTGAAATAATTCCTTCAGCCTTTTGATAATACTGGCTGGCAGACAAGCCTAAACATGTAAACAACTGTTCTAAAACCTGTGGTTGAGGGCTGCACAGTCAGAAAGCTCATGCTCAGATTGGAGCTTCAAGTCATAGATCAAATATTTTAAAAACTGGAATTTAAAGTGCTTCTGACATTGGAAAGCTCATGTAAGTTTTAAATTATATTCAATTCTAACCCCCTGTTATGTTAAGTTTGATTAATTGGTGAGATTTTAGCTAGAAATGATTTTATGATTTTTGCCAGTCTCACAAATTTGTTTACTGCAGCCTGCCTATGAGAGTGACCCTAGAGAGTGGGTATCCCCCTCCCACGGTAGGGAGCTTTTGCATTTTTGGACTTGAAATTGTGCAATCTGGTGCTTACCTAGATAGGAAATTCGGGCTTAACATTGACTAGTCTGGGAAAGCGTGTTATGATTTGATCGACCAGAAATGTTAAATACATTTTCATGAAGAAAACAAATAATTGGCACACTAATAAATATGCACCCCAACACAGGGAGCGAAGTGACTGAGCGGGAAGGGGGTTGTCCCCCTCCTACGGTAGGGAGATTTTGCATTTTTGGACTTGAAATTGTGCAATCTGGTGCTTACCTAGATAGGAAATTCGGGCTTAACAATGACTGTATCTGGGAAAGCGGGTTATGATTTGATTGACCAGAAATTTTGAATATGTTCACGAAGAAAACAAATAATTGACACACTAATTAATATGCACCCCAACACAAACACACATATTGTATTTATATTTAGCGTCATACACAGTTCCAACATCACCATATGCCACAATATGTATGATCCAACAACTTAGCCTATTGCCAAGAATGAGTCCCGAGGGGCGAAGCTGCCGAGGGCTGGGGCAGAGCCAAATAGGGAGGGTTTGGGAGGGGGTATCCCATTCCCACGGAGAAGATTTTGCATTTATATATACTTGAAATGGTGCAATTTGGTGCATGTCACACAATCAGCCAGAGCAATGCCAGCCAACACTGGAACTACCTGGCCCGGTATACAGAAAAAAAATACTTACCCAAGACCATACGCAAGTTACACAACAAACTGAGATAATCTGTTCGCGCGCGAAGCGCGCAGCGAAAATTGAAAATGGATGTATAAATTGCCTTTTTAAACGTTAGAATTAACAAGTCTTAGCTCATACAACTAATGTTTTCTTTCCCACTCATATACAGATAGTCAGATACACACACAAAAAAATATATCCTTCGCTAAAACCTGGGGGATGATTGTACATGTCATCCCCCCCACCTTGACCTTGTGAGGTGGGGGGGATGCATCCCCCCTCATCCCCACATCTACAATGTATTGTAAATGGTCCTGATAGGACCATTTACTGCTCACAGTGGTAAAAATCTACGGGACACAATTTGAACTACAAACGGAGAGAAAAGAACAGCATATCTAAAGTTTAAAATTGCATACCTAGATTGAAGCTAATTTTATGATTTATTGTACAAAATTTCATTTTCAAAATGATAAGTCATACTTACAAAAATCGTCATATAAGTTCCATTTCTTTCTCTTCCTGCTCGATGTCCCATCGTAAACAAAGAAAGCCCGCCCGCAACATGCGGAGGCCGCTTATTATTGTCCAAAACAAGCCAACTCGCGATCTGCAAGCATGCCCGCAGTATCCGATTGCGGATACGCCGTATCAGAATTCGGATACGCCGTGTCAGAATTCGGATACGGTAACACGTGTGGTGTGGGAAGCTTGCGGGAAATACATGACAGTCATCCAGATAGCAGCAACACTTTCGAGAGGGATCACGACTGAGATTTTCTCAGTCTTTTTATTTTCCAAAACTGCAGATTTTCCATTTTTTTCGACATTTGAAGAATAATTTGGACCATTTTGGTAAGTTCATATAACACTTGTATCATTTTTAGGGCCAGTCATGATTGATTTTGTTGAATTTAAGATAAGAATTTTGTGTGAAATTTTGACAAACTTTTTTTGTACTGTCCCACATTGTTCCCGTATAGCGCAGCATTACAATGTAGTGTTGTGTGCTCATCCCCCCCGTTGTCTACGACTACGCCCCTGATGTCGGTGCATTAAAAAATTTGATGTCTTAAGACTTAAGTCCATCAATAAAATATATAAAATATTTCATACATTTTTGGAGTTGGACATTATCATTGACATTGTCATTGACCATTGACATTGTTATTTGTTATTGTACAAATCATACCATATCACGAAATTACACGTATGGGACTAGACTGACTGAGCTAGCTGAGTGATACAAATACACATTTTTGTCTCGCACTAGATCTACATAATATCAGACAGGTACACGTTAACGCAGTTTCGGTTACCTTTAAATGGATTTTCTAAAAACTTTCCTTGAGGAGCACGCACGAAGAAGTCTCAGCTCGACTCAGAGCGCAGAACTTCAACTTCAAGTCCGGCGATGTGACCGTACCGATGTCTCAATTCTAGACAGAAAAATCCATCTCGTTATGGATGGAAGGTCCTATGAAATTTAAGGGTCCGACATTTATAACAAAAAATCGTAAAAGAACCCTCGAAACATAATTGGCTGATTTTCGGACTACTTGTCTGCACGATATAAAAAGGACCTCAACAAGACTCAAGACGTGAAGCATAACTGGTAAATTTATTATGCCGTATTGATTTCCGTAATCCATGACAATGTACACAATTAGCACATGCTTTTCTACCCTCGAGCCTTTTTTTAAGTCTGAACCTTGCTCTGAGTCTGACGCAGTTTGGCTTTCTGCTCGCTACGTTGACCCAGTCCCACATGTGGCATTTTTTGTTTGGAGACGGTAGGCGTGTTCGATTTCGGCTACTCTGCTATTTCGTTAATTGTATTTGTATTGTATGCGTCTAATATTTTCTGCCGACTTGGCAAGCATCAGACTTAGAGTGTTTTATTTATCTAAATGTAATTGATACCTTACTTTTTTTTCCTTATTTATTAATTATTATTAATGTTAACTAAAACGATGATAAAATATTATGAAAATGGAAAGACTAAGAAGAGTAAGAGTTAGATCGACAAATCTATCGCTTTCATGGCCTTTTTGACATTATTATTGTTATTTTCACTGTCGGCATTGTGCCGACAGTGAAAATAACAATAATAATGTCAAAAAGGCCATGAAAGCGATAGATTTGTCGATCTAAGTAAGAGTAAGACAAGTCTAAGACTCTAACTTCTAAGTAAAAGAGTAAGACTAAGAGTAAGTAAGACAATGTAAGAATTAGATGAATTGAATGATGAGGAGAATGATGATGAGATGAGTGGTGGTGGGATCGGATAAAGGATGATGTTAGTAATGAAGAAGTTGGTGATGACTGATCAGATGATCGATATTAAAAGAAGGAGTGGAGACTTTATTGACGAATTACACGGGAGATTAGCATACTGCCCATTCGTACACTGTACCGATCATCAGTTGAACGCTATGTGTATGTGTTACTTAGGACGCATCGGTAAGGAAAACAGACAGGAATTAATCATTTTTTTCTACATTTTGCGCTCTTCAAAACAACAGAGTCGGTAATCATTATTTAGTGCTGTAACCGATCATCGGATGGGCATACGATCCCGATCCGATCATGCCTGATCGGGATCGTTTATGCCGATTTCCGATCATGCAGAAAGATCGGATGGATCGGCAAAAAAAAACAAAACATGACCCCAAAAAACATATTTTGGGAAAATAAATGAATACCAAAGCAACATATATCCATATGAATAAGCCCAAGGTAATCTTGTATGGGTATGCTTTTATTTCAAACTGATTACCTCTCCTTTTACAAAATTACTCGCGGCGATTCTGAAAGGTTACTAAGCTCAGTCCCATGTGATTAATTTGGTGTAACCTTTCAGAATCGCCGCGAGTAATTTTGTAAAAGGAGAGGTAATCAGTTTGAAATGAAAGCATACCCATACAAGATTACCTTGGGCTTATTCATATGGATATATGTTGCTTTGGTATTCATTTATTTCCCCAAAATATGTTTTTTAGGATCATTTTCCAAAGGAAAAAAAAAAATAAATTTAAATTTTATTTAATTTTTATATCCGATCCGATCCGATTTCTATCATCGATAAAATTTTGCCGATCCGATCAACCAATCCGATCATCAAGGTCAGTTACAGCACTAATTATTATCAAAGTATATATTGTGGATCACATAAACAAAAGTTTTTTTGCATTTGCTGGTAAATTGAGGGAAAAATCGGCCGAACTCATCTGCTCAGATGTCGTGACGTCATTGCAGCCAAACTTTGATTGTGTGCTCGTTTTACGTACATGCATGACCTTTGTACTCTCTTGTTCGCGCACAATTACCCTTTGTGAAATGCTGTACCGTATCGATCGTGGATACGCCAAAGCTCAGACGAGCATGACAAGGATGTATTACAAAATTTGGATTTCTTGGCCCATACAAACTGGTCCCTTTTTTAAAAGTAAAGGAATCTTGTTTGTTAGGTCAGTTGATTAACTAAGTCTAAGAATTGCGAAGTTAAAGCCCAAGACCAGTTTCGGGAAAGTAGCCGAATACATCTATATTGATCAATATTGTTGAATATGTATTGAAATAGGGCTTGTTTGGTAATATCCGAACCTAAGCATCGTTAAATACAGAAATACTGGAAGAAATCCAATATCCGCCTGTGAAATTCATAAATCCACCGCCTGTTCAGACCTCTTAACGCCGCTAGCACTGGGAGAGATATCGACAAGCTAGGGACAAGCCTGTATAGCGCTACACCTCGTGTACACCTCGTGGTCGTAATACACGTAGCGTATGAGCGATTCCGCGTTTGCGATATCTATTCGGCCCTAGATCAATTTATAATTTTGCAAATATATCAATTAGTAGGTGGTTTCTTGGCCAAATTTGGATAATCCTATAAACAATTATATTCTTTCACATTATTGGTAATAAGAGCTTCCATTTCATTTTTTGAGAGGGGGGCGTTTCCAAAACTGGCCTTTACAGGTAAATTACTTTCTCTCACGTTTTGTGTCTGTTTATGTAGTGCGTGTGCTCCATAAATGGGGGTCTATGCTGAGGGCACGTGCAGAGTTACCAATTTTGTCGTAATTTGATAAAGATTGTATCAAATTATACCACCACATTTCTGGTAATTTTATTGTTGATATTGGGGATATATTTTGTAATGTTCTTGTCTATTTTAAAGCGAGCAAATAGGAAGAAAATAATGAATTAAAATATTTATAAACACAACCAAAAATGTAACTCCACCCCCTCCCCCCTAATCAAAATAGCGTATCTTTTTAACAAATAGGGTTTTAGCAACATATTGACCGGGCAGGAATGTTTCTAAACTTATTGGTTAACGTCTCTGTGAAAATGAACTTGATCCGCCATGCCGTGCATGAGTGAGCACACATTAAAGGCAAACATGTCACTTTTCAAAAGTCACATCAAGAGTCAAAACGTGACAATTTTGCCTTTGATGTGTGGTCACTCATCCATGACTCGACGGACCAATTTAATTTTCACACAGAAGTTAGTCAATAAATGTAGGAACAATCCTGCCGAGTCATTTGGCTAAAAACCTTTTCGTTAAAAAGTTATGTTATTTGATTAAGGGGGACTTATTTTTGTGTTGGGTTTAATTGATCAGTATTGTTCGAATAAACTCAACAAAAAAGTAAGTCCCCTCCTGATTAGAATAACATAACTTTTTAACAAAAATGTTTTGAGCAAAATAACTCGGCAGGATTGTTCCTACACTTAATGACTAACTGCTGTGTGAAAATGAAATTGGTCCATCAAGTCATGCATGAGTGAGCACACATCAAAGGAAAGATTGGCACTTTGTGTGCTCACTCATGCGTGACTCAATGGACCAACTTTATTTTCACACAGAAGTTAGTCACAAAGTGTAGGAACAATCCTTCCGAGTTATTTTGCTCAAAACATTTTTGTCAAAAAGTGACGCCATTTTGATTAGGGGGACTTACTTTTTTGTTGTGTTTATTACAAAAGCTTGCATGATTCATAAACACAACAAAAAAGTAAGTCCCCCTAATCAAAATTGTACTGTCCCAGACAGCTGCAGTATACTATTTTTAATGTAAGCATTTAGCCTTAATTAGCCCCTTGTCTCAGGTCTTGCAGGGCAGCGCAGGGGGCTGAATCAAGGAGGTCCGCAACGTAAAAAGCCCTTCATCACAATACATTTCCCTACTTCTCGGGTCCTAGGTCAAAATATAGCATTTATTTTCCAGCATTATTAAGCATACTTTGAATGATGGAATGATGAATTTGTTAACGATTTGTTTTTATTCTCTTTATCATTCATTTAAACAGAAGCTGCAATGGCCCATGCATTCAACATGACATAAATGGGTTAACTTGATTGTATCTAGCAACATGCAACTGCAAGATTTCGTTGGAACTACGATTTGAGGCATTCATCAGTTAGCATTATGGATGAAGCAGGGAGTGTGCAAGACCCGATACAGAGAACCGTGGAGGATGCTATGAGAGCCTGTGGGATTCTCATCCTGGATGGTAAAGACGGCAATCTCCCTCACCATGACAACAGTGGGATACTCCGGCAGGACAGTGAAGACGGCAGCCTTCCTCACCAAGACAGCAGAGGGATTGTTCTGCATGACGGTGAAGACTACAGCCTCTCTCACCAGGACAACAATGGGATTCTTCTGCAGGTTGGTCAAGATGGGCTTCCTCACCATGACAACGAAGACGAGGGCCAAGGATACTCTTCCTCTGATCAGGACCATGGAAGTGAAGAAGGTATTGGACTGGTTTTACCGTACATTTTTTTTTCAGATATAAATACATAGCATTGTGGTCACAACAATGTCAAATTTATGTGGTGGCCTAATCCCCAGTTCTATTTTTCGTTCTGGACCAATATTAGATTTTTTCAAGAAAAGACCTATTTGTAATGTTCTGTAGGTCAAACGATATGTTTATATGCTTTATACACTCAATTGTATGACGCACCTCATGACCCCGGGAATGGTGCGTCATGGTTGGGTCATTTACCACAACATTTTTGACCTGTACTGTCAATGCAACCCTTGGTCCGTCACATCATGACGAAAGGGGTGCGTCATTGTCAGTTAACCCATCATGGTTCATCAAAATCAAGAGATGGTGCGTCACAAAAGTGATTGTATGTACTGCCATTGTAGTAAAATGGTCCATCAAAATTTGACACAGAGGTGCGTCATGGTATACCAAAATCCGACTCACATCTATAGGACCAATGAGTGACGCACCATTCCCGGGGGAATCATACAATTGTATTATTGTGGAAACTCCTGCATAATAACCATTTACATGTTCTGTTTAATATATCATCAATTCTTTTTTTTGCCAAATAAGATAACTTTCAAGAATACTATAAGTTAGTCGTACCATGAAATGGTGGAAACTATCCATGTTCCTCAATTTGTATTGGCTTGATCTGGATGTGAGCTTATATTAGACATTGGCACTTGTACCCTCATCCTTACGTAAACTTTACAACACCATCATACAGTAATATTTGAGGGGGGGGGGGGGGTCAATTACATGCAAAGTAAAAAATGCTGTACTGTTCACTTTGAATCTGCCTTTTTTTCTTCTTCTTCTTCCAATTCTTGTGCTGAATACTTGCCTATTCTGAGATAAGTGTGGTTTTATTTGTTTAATTCCTTTTGTATCATAGATTCTCTGGATGAAGATTGCAATGAGACCAGTAGAGGTAGTCCATGTGGAGCAGTGGGTGCATCCCCAGTTGTAGACAATGGAAGGCAAGCGGATCTTTTGTACACCCACCTGGAACAAAGCCCCTTTCCCATCCTCAAATTGCATCGCATGAAAGTTCCGGAATGCATCATATTTAAGGAAGAAGAAATACAAGTGAAGACTGAAGTCATGTATCAGGTCATAGAAATGGAGTGTTCAGAGCTAGTTACTGTTGGTGCACAAGATAGAACAAGGAGTTGCAGTGTTAAGAAAGGTGGTACCCTTACCAGGAAGAAATTAGGCCCCAAGGTCAAGCGACTCTTACAACGCAGGCAAGTAATGGAAGAGTTACATATATGTCATGTGTGTGACAAACAATATGATTCAAAAGGTCATTTGAAAGAACATTTAAGGAGGCACGCAAAGGATTATCCTCTAAGATGCAGTGTCTGTAATCAAGGATTTTGGAGAAAATGCTATCTCATGGCACACACAAAGAGACAACATGCCCAGAAAGAAATTGGAGTACAATGTCCAGAACCACAAGTTGGACATAAAGCATGTCACCTCACAGAAAATATAGTTGAAAAGACTCAGGCAAGGGATGTAGAAATGCAAGAGAACAATGCTCAATCAAGACAAGAAAATGGCAACATTGAAAGGTGTGACAAAGAATTCCCCTCAGAGTGTCATCTGAGGGAACCCTCAATGACACACGATATCCAGTATCTTTTAAGATGCAAAGTCTGTAATAAAGGCTATTGGCACCCAGAACAACTCATGAAGCACATGAAGAGATTCCACCCCACAGAAAAGATCGCAGTGAAGAGCGCGAAGAAGATAAAACAGTCACATGTATGTCAGAAGTGTGGCAAAGAATGTCCAACAAAAGCTCACTTGATTGAGCATTTAAGGAGACATGCAAAGGACCATCCTCTTAGATGTGGAGCCTGTAACCAAGGATTTTGGAGAAAATGCAAGCTCATGGAACACACAAAGAGACATCATCCTGCAAAGGAAATAGGGGTACAATGTACAGAATCAAAAGTTGGACATAACCAAGTAAATGGTCTTCAATTCACCAACGATAGTTCCCTTTCAGCAAATGTCCATGAAGCAGCAACATTTGCCCTGGACAAGGAGGCCACAAAAGAGATGAACTCAGAGAGCGTTCACACTCGGCAACAAACAAAGATTGATAGCGACAAAACAGAGGATCATATGAGAGAATACGTAATGACACACGATATCCACACAGTATACCCTTTAAGATGCAAAGTCTGTAATAAAGGCTACAAGTTCCTAGGAAGACTCAACTTGCACATGACGAGGTTCCACCCCACAGAAAAGATAGAAGAGAAGAGAGCGAAGTATATAAACCAGTCACATATTTGTGACAAGTGTAACAAAGAATATGAATCAATAGGTCGTTTGAATGAACATTTAAAGAGGCATGCAAACGACTATACTGTAAGATGCAGAGTTTGCAATAAAGGATATTGGAGGAAATGTAATCTCATTGCACACACAAAGAGACATCATGCTGGGGAGGAAAAGGATGAACAATGTTCAGAATCACATGTTGGACATGAAGCCAGTCACCTTACAGAAAAGTTAGCTGAGAACACACAGTGGAGGGAGAAAGGATCAGAGGAAGAGAAGCAAGGGGACACTGCACAGACAAGACAGGGACATCAAGCAAGGCCAGCAGAAGTAAAACAAAGAAAGACAAGAACACAATTACATTCTTGTCAAAGGTGCGACAAGAAATTCCTAACAGAGGGTCGTTTGAGGGAGCACTTACTGACGCACAATATCCAGTATCTGTTAAGATGTAAAGTCTGTAATAAAGGCTATAGGCGCCCGGATCAACTCATCAAGCACATGAAGGAGTTCCACCCCACAGAAAAGATAGAAGTGAAGAGAGTGAAGGGTATAAAACAGTCACATATTTGTGACAAGTGTAGCAAAGAATTTGACTCAATAGGTCATTTGAAAGAACATTTAAAGAAGCATGCAAAGGCCCATCCTCTTAGATGCGGAGCCTGTAATAAAGGATTTTGGAGAAAATGCCAGCTCCTCATACACACAAAGAGATATCATCCTGCAAAGGAATTAGGGGTGCAATGTACAGAATCACAAGTTGAACATAACCAAGTAAATGGTCTTGCATTCACCAACGATAATTCCCTTTCACCAAATGTTCATGAAGAAGCAACAGTTGCCCTGAACAAGGAGGCCACAAAAGTGATGAACTCAGAGAGTGTTAACACTCGGCAACAAACAAAGATTGATAGCAACAAAAGCACCAACACAGGGGAACAGCAGAATACCAATGAATGCCAACACTTGCAGCACACGGAAATCTGTCACCTCATAGAAAAGGAACAAGTACCGGTAAATGAAAAGATACAATTGAGGAATAAAGAAGCGGAAGGGGAAGAGAAGCAAGGGGACAATGCACAAACAAGAGAGGAATATGAAGACAGGCCAACAAAAGAAAAGCAAAACAAGGGAAGACACCAATTATATAATTGTGAAAGATGTGACCAGGAATTCCCGACAGAGGATCATATGAGGGAACACGTAATGACACACGATATCCACACAGTTTACCCTTTAAGATGCAAAGTCTGTAATAAAGGCTACAAGATCCTAGGACGACTCAACTTGCATATGAAGAGATTCCACCCCACAGAAAAGATTGCAGTGAAGAGTGCGAAGAAGATAAAACAGTCACATGTATGTCAGAAGTGTGGCAAAGAATGTCCAACAAAAGCTCACTTGATTGAGCATTTAAGGAGACATGCAAAGGACCATCCTCTTAGATGCGGAGCCTGTAACCAAGGATTTTGGAGAAAATGCAAGCTCATGGAACACACTAAGAGACATCATCCTGCAAAGGAAATAGGGGTACAATGTACAGAATCACAAGTTGGACATAACCAAGTAAATGGTCTTCAATTCACCAACGATAGTTCCCTTTCAGCAAATGTCCATGAAGCAGCAACATTTGCCCTGGACAAGGAGGCCACAAAAGAGATGAACTCAGAGAGCGTTCACACTCGGCAACAAACAAAGATTGATAGCGACAAAACAGAGGCTCATATGAGGGAACATGTAATGACACACGATATCCACACAGTATACCCTTTAAGATGCAAAGTCTGTAATAAAGGCTACAAGTTCCTAGGAAGACTCAACTTGCACATGACGAGGTTCCACCCCACAGAAAAGATAGAAGAGAAGAGAGCGAAGTATATAAACCAGTCACATATTTGTGACAAGTGTAACAAAGAATATGAATCAATAGGTCGTTTGAATGAACATTTAAAGAGGCATGCAAACGACTATACTGTAAGATGCAGAGTTTGCAATAAAGGATATTGGAGGAAATGTAATCTCATTGCACACACAAAGAGACATCATGCTGGGGAGGAAAAGGATGAACAATGTTCAGAATCACATGATGGACATGAAGCCAGTCACCTTACAGAAAAGTTAGTCGAGAAGACACAGTGGAAGGAGAAAGGATCAGAGGAAGAGAAGCAAGGGGACACTGCACAGACAAGACAGGGACATCAAGCAAGGCCAGCAGAAGTAAAACAAAGAAAGACAAGAACACAATTACATTCTTGTCAAAGGTGCGACAAGAAATTCCTAACAGAGGGTCGTTTGAGGGAGCACTTACTGACGCACAATATCCAGTATCTGTTAAGATGTAAAGTCTGTAATAAAGGCTATAGGCGCCCGGATCAACTCATCAAGCACATGAAGGAGTTCCACCCCACAGAAAAGATAGAAGTGAAGAGAGTGAAGGGTATAAAACAGTCACATATTTGTGACAAGTGTAGCAAAGAATTTGACTCAATAGGTCATTTGAAAGAACATTTAAAGAAGCATGCAAAGGCCCATCCTCTTAGATGCGGAGCCTGTAATAAAGGATTTTGGAGAAAATGCCAGCTCCTCATACACACAAAGAGATATCATCCTGCAAAGGAATTAGGGGTGCAATGTACAGAATCACAAGTTGAACATAACCAAGTAAATGGTCTTGCATTCACCAACGATAATTCCCTTTCACCAAATGTCCATGAAGAAGCAACAGTTGCCCTGGACAAGGAGGCCACAAAAGTGATGAACTCAGAGAGTGTTAACACTCGGCAACAAACAAAGATTGATAGCAACAAAAGCACCAACACAGGGGAACAACAGAATACCAATGAATGCCAACACTTGCAGCACACGGAAACATGTCACCTCATAGAAAAGGAACAAGTACCGGTAAATGAAAAGATACAATTGAGTTATAAAGAAGCGGAAGGGGAAGAGAAGCAAGGGGACAATGCACAAACAAGAGAGGAATATGAAGACAGGCCAACAAAAGAAAAGCAAAACAAGGGAAGACACCAATTATATAATTGTGAAAGATGTGACCAGGAATTCCCGACAGAGGATCATATGAGGGAACACGTAATGACACACGATATCCACACAGTTTACCCTTTAAGATGCAAAGTCTGTAATAAAGGCTACAAGATCCTAGGACGACTCAACTTGCATATGAAGAGGTTCCACCCCACAGAAAAGATAGAAGTGAAGAGAGCGAAGGAAATAAACCAGTCACATATTTGTGACAAGTGTAACAAAGAATATGACTCAATAGGTCGTTTGAATGAACATTTAAAGAGGCATGCAAACGAGTATACTGTAAGATGCAGAGTTTGCAATAAAGGCTATTGGAGAAAAGCCGATCTCATTGCGCACACAAAGAGACATCATGCTGGGGAGGAAAATGATGTACAATGTTCAGAATCACATGTTGGACATGAAGCCAGTCACCTTACAGAAAAGTTATTCGAGAAGACACAGTCAATGGAGAAAGGATCAGAGGAAGAAAAGAAAGGGGACACTGCACAGACAAGACAGGGACACCAAGAACGGCCAGCAGAAGTAAAACAAAGTAAGACAAGAACACGATTACATTCTTGTAAAAGGTGTGACCAGGAATTCCTAACCGAGGGTCATTTGAGGGAGCACTTATTGACACACGATATCCAGTATCTGTTAAGATGTAAAGTCTGTAAGAAAGGCTATAGGTGCCCGGATCAACTCATCAAGCACATGAAGGAGTTCCACCCCACAGAAAAGATAGAAGTAAAGAGAGCAGAGGTTGTGAAACAGTCACATATTTGTCCCAAGTGTGACAAAGAATATGAATCAAAAGGTCGTTTGAATGAACATTTAAAGAAGCATGCAAAGGCCTATCCTCTCAGATGCAGAGTTTGTAATATAGGATATTGGAGAAAATTCAATCTCATTGCACACATGAAGAGACATCATGCCCAGAAGGAAAAGGATATGCAATGTCCAGATTCACAAGGTGGATATAAAGCTAATCACCTCACAGAAAATGTAGTTGAGAAGACACAGTATGCAAGGGATACAGATGTGGAAGAGGAAGGGAAGCAAGGAGGTGATGCACAAGCAAGACAGGAACATGGAGACGCGCCAGCAAAAGTCAACGAAACAAATAGAAGACAGCGGTTATACTCTTGTGAAAGATGTGACAAAGAATTCCTAACATCGGTTCATTTGATGGAACACTCAATATCGCACAATGTCGAGTATCTTTTAAGATGTAAAGTCTGTAATAAAGGTTATAGGCAAGTAGAACAACTCTCTAAGCACATGGAAGCCAGCCACCCCACAGTTAATGTAGCTGGGAAGACACCCGAAACCACAGACAAGATTCTTAATCCAAACGAACCTGCAGTAGATGAAGAAGAACAGGGAGCATTTGTTTGTGAAGCCTGTGGAAATGCTTTCAATTGTCGTACAAGATTAGCTAGGCATTTGTTGACGCACGCAGGAGAAACTCCCTACAAGTGTGGTTGGTGCATGGTTGGATTTAGGCATCGTTGGGCACTGGTCCTTCATATTGCAGCATGTGAGAACAATAGGCAAAACCAGAGTAATCAAGATCAGGAGATAGTCACAGAAATAAATGATTCACGTCATATGAACAACACAGATGATGCAAGGAAGGCACAATGCACAGCAAGGGCAGCAAAGATGACTTCTAACCTAACTTCTGATATTTCTATGGATCTTTCTGATGTGCAGGGCATGAAGCAAGCTACAAAGAGGAATTCTGGTGGTTCAAAACCTGACAATCTTTGTGAGATGGAAAACTCACTGGAAGGAACAAATGTTACTTCTTGCAGTCCAACACCTGATGTCCCCATTCCGAAGGTCATAGCAGGAACAAAAACAATTCATTCTGATGGTTCAAAACCTGGTGCAGCTGCAAAGGATCCTGCGGAGTCTTCAGACACATTTGAAGAAACAGACACGACTTCTGATGATCAATCACACGATGGTGTAAAGGATCCCTCTGAGTCTAGAATGACCGCCGAAGTAACGAAAGTGAACGTTGATTGTTCAAAAGTGGACACTGCAAATGATCATCCCGAATTGAGAACTACTCCAACAACAATGTTGATGTCTAATGATCATAAACTAGTCAAAAAGAAAGGACCTCATAAGCACTTAAATGTGCATGTAAAGCAAAAAGTGTTCAAGTGTTTGGTATGTAAAGGTACTTTCCTCAAACAACAAGGGCTGGTACAGCATCTTGACAAACACATCGCTAATTCTGAAGAACTTCCCCAGGAAACTCGGCCTCGAAAGATTAAATCTAAATGGAATACCCACACAATGTACAAGTGTGGAATATGTGATAAAGGATTTTTACGTTCTGAACAAGTATACACACACATGGATGACCATGTTTCTATTGATACAATTGACTCAGAACAAACAGAAGAGGCAGATATTCAGGCGATATGCATGACACCAATATTTGGCAATAACCAAACCTGTGTATTAACTAAAACATCTTGGAGAAGGATAAGAGAACCTTTCACTGGCGTAAAATGTGGCATGTGCGGTGAGGAGTATGATTCTAGGAGGTCATTTCAAATGCACAGTTGCAAAGAGACTGACAAGATGTGTTCAATTTGTGGACAAACCTATGTTACATCACAAGCTTGTGAATTGCACCTGAAGACACACTTCAAGATCACATTAAAGGAACAGTTTCATTGCACTCTTTGCAATAGATCCTTCAACGCGAAAGCTGGTTTGATTGCACATAATGATAGATGGCATTGTGAGAGTCCTAAATATATCTGCCATATTTGTGGTAAAGGACTCTGGTCTTACACACGGCACAGAGCCCATGTACTGATGCACACAGGGGGAAACAAGGCACGATTCAAATGCAAATCGTGTTCAAAAGCATTTGTAAAGGAGATAACTCTTAGGAGACACACTTTGCAGCATCACACTGGAGACCCCAAGTTCCAATGTGTAACATGTGGCAAAGTATTCAAAAACGCATGTAACCTTAAAAGACATGCTAAAGTGCACACTGGAGAAAAACCCTTCGACTGTAGAGTTTGCAGTCAGGCTTTTGCCCGAAAGAATCATTTGGACGTCCATATGCGGCGCCACACAGGAGAAAAGCCACACAAGTGTGCCATTTGTGACGAGTCATTTGCACAGCAGGCGGGTCTATCCGGCCACATGAAGACTCATGACAAAGAGAAAAAGAAGAAGCAAGCTCCTGATGAAATGTTACTGCAGTGAAAACACAGCGTGTGTTTCAAAAACATAATTTATCACATATTTCAGTGAAATGACAAGCAGCATGAGATTCCTTAGAACTGTTTTGTTTCTGATTTCAATAGATGAAGACATTTGAATTATGAATTAATCAAATGTTTATATTTGTGACATGAAAATGATTAAGTCATATCATGTTTTTGTTGTGTCACAACACTTTCTCATACAATATATTGCCCTTTACTTTTTAATGATGTTATATATGAACTATTTGTGATGACAGTAAGCATTATGCTCATGAATATTTGGAGTTGAATCGACAGTTTACTGTTCCTTATCTAGTTTGTATTCTTTTTAAATATTTCCCCCACCAAAGTTAGATTTGTCATCATCAAGCATAGAAAGCTTTTTATGGAATTTCACTTTCTTGCCTCATACTGAACATTTTTTTACCACCAGTTTTTGTCCATTTCATGTCGGCAAAGGGAACTATTATTGTCACAAAATTCATGTCTTTTACAAAATATCCAGAGTGATATACATGTACTAATTTGCAGCAATTGATTGGTCTGCTAAGATATTAAAATGGTACACAATCCATATTAGACGTCAACATGAAAGCTTGCCAGATATTAGCCTGACATAGCAACTGTGTATTCATGGTGGATTCCAAGTACTGAAATGTTTTAAGTAGGAAAAATTAAAACATGTTTTTCCACAGTCTTGTCTCAATTTTGTCAGGAGAATAATGTGCATATATTTGAATGTTTATGAGCAATTGAAGCGTTGGAATGTTAAATCAATGTTGTTTCCTCTAAATTTGTTTTAAAATTGTTAAAGCTATTTTAAAATACATGTTGCAGCACTGGATAAGTTACGGAAATCATATATTTTGGACTGCAAAGGGTTAAGATGGCTAAATATAAACCTTTGAATTTAAATGCAGAAATGTAATCTGAAAGTTCAATTCACACCACTAAAATTGGATCAAAATCCCATGGTCTGTATACCCTCCATTGTTGTTATCCATGTGACGTAGATAAATTGTATGATTGATTGCTAATACAGGGAAACCTCGTTATAACGAGGTAGTCAGGACTATCGAATTTACCTCGTTATAAGCGGTACCTCGTTATAAACGGCCAAATTAATAACAAACATTTAAATCGGGACCAAAGGATTCTCCTCGTTATAAACTGTACCTCGTTATAAGTGAGCTCGTTATAATGGGGTTTCCCTGTATATGTCTTTCAAGGCAGTTTTTGTCAACTCTTTACATTATTTAAACAGATGAGTTATGAGTGACACTTTTATATTGTTGTGGAAGAAAACTATACATGTACTGTTATTAAGTATCAAAAATAGAAGTTAAGCATAAATTTACAAAATTGTTTTTCAAAGGTGTCTTGTACATTGTTCAGTGGAACCTCGTTATAATAAGCTCTGATTTTAAAATACCCTCTAATAACAAGGTTCATTGCCCCAGAGGATCTGGTTTTAATGCGGTTCCACTGTGTAGAACTTACATGTATGGAATTACAATGTATGCTTCTGTTACTATTTGTTGGTTATGTAGTCCCGGCTAGGAGATGAAATTGCACGCTATCATGAGTTGATTTGGCTTGAGAATCTTAGACAGTGGAACCTCGTTATAATGAGGTCTAATTGGGACCATGACAATTACCTTGTTATATCAGGTTTGTCATTATATCAGGGTAAAAAAACAAAGAAATATAAAGAGCTGAGACCAGCAAAATTATCTTGTTATAAGAGGGTTTTGTTATATCCGACCTCTTTATAATGAGGTTCCACTGTACATGTAGTGACTATGTGGCTATAGAACCTATGGCTCAGTTGCAGAAAGAGATGCAATTGATTGTAAAGTTGCAATTTAACTTCAGGTCAGAAAATATGAACATTGAACCAATCAGATTTGCACATTTAGTCACATGTTCTGACTTGCAATTCATTGCGATTATATAATCGATTGCTGCAACAGAGACCAGGTTTTTACACTGTTTTTACACTGTTTAGAAACTTGTATTTAAACACGTACAGTCAAAATACATAAACCTACCTAAGCAGCCATTGTTCTCATGCAGTGCAGAGAAAAGCATGCTATAGAACCTGCATATATAGAGGGATGACCTGTCTACCGTGGCCACTGTTTTTATGTTGCTTGGTAGTTATTATAGAAAGGTTGACTGTACATGTTATATGAATTCATATCATGAAGCATGCATATAATTATGATGATAGAGAACCACCTCCTACCCTAGGCAGAAAAATCCACCTCGTTTTGGGGGGGGGGGGGGGGGGGGGGGTCCTTTAATATTATGACGTCATACTGAAGTGGTGAGTGAAACAACGAAAGAGGAGAAGGACTGATTTATCGGTCTACTCCTACCCCTACCTTCAAAGTGAGGTTATAAGCACAATTTTGTTCTTAAGGGCTTCCTCCTCCATTACTGACTGTTTGAATTACAAGAGCCTCAATGTTCTATGTTATACTAAATCCAAGCATGAATAAACAGCGATTATTAGTAAATGATAACGTACAATTAAGTTTGCCTATTGAAGGCTTTGCTTTCCCTTTTGATTGGAACTGCCCTAGATTGAAGATTTAATTTATAATATATGGTTACTTATGACATTTAAATATGTAATTGTTTTGTTTTTGTTTCCTTTATAGTTTATAGTTATACACTTTATCTGTTCCTGTTATCGATGTATCATGTACAGTGTAGGCCCTTTGAATTTATCTCAGTGTATAAGGGCTTGAAAATATTAACAAACATGGACCTGTGAAATTGCCTCGCAATGTCAGGTACCTCGTTGTATCAAGGTTCAATTGTACATGTATGTATGTTTATTTTGATTTCATAACATTTTTCATTTGGATAATAAAATAAAAATAATGCAATTCAATAACTGCGCTGTTTGGTGTGTATATGCAAGTGTTTTATCTTCACACAACTAAATCTAAACTGGGCTTACTATTTTGGGAGTAGTACAGTTTCACAACGTATCCAGTTTTCTTCTGCTAAACTGGATGAATCAAAAGACTCACTGGCTTGGTTTAGAAAAAATGTACAAGCTAACATTGCACAACGAAGATAATGTGTGTGTGTGTGTGTGTAGTTATATATATGTGTGTGTTTGTGTGTGTGTGTACTTGTGTATATGTCAGTGTAAATTGAGTGTAGTTATGTGTGTGTGTGCGTATCAGTGGCGTAGATCTGTTTTGAGAAGTGTGGGAGGGGGTATCCCCCTAGTAGTAGAAGTAGTATATAGCAGTATTAGTAGGTAGTAAAAGTAGTAGTAGTAGGCTACTACGTAGCTGCAGGTGTATAAGTATGGTAACTTTTGGAGTTGTTTTTGCTAATAGAAACAGTCAATTTGTATTTCTTTCAATAACAAAAGTGAAACACTGGATATAAAATTATACTAGAAGAAGGAAAGTAAGTGCCCCAAACGAATTGTTACCTCATATGGCATCATTCCCCCCGGCCATCAACCTCTGAAATGGACCCTAATAGGCGAAAATGGCGTATCACACCTTTTTAAAATGGACCCTAATGGGCAAAAATGGCATATCGCACCTTTTAAAAATGTACCCTAAATTATAATGGGCAAAAATGGTGTTTCGCACCATTTTAAAAATGGACCCTTAGCCAATGGGCAAAAATGGCGTATCGCACCTTTTTAAAAATGGACCCTAATGGCGTATCCACATGCACATAATATATTACAGCCACTTTGCAGAAATAAAACTCGTCAAAAACTTAGTACTGAGCTACGGTAGCTGAAAATAGGCACCCTTTTTGTAAAAAAAAACGTCAACACCTGTGAACGTGAAAAGGTACCCTTTTTAAAGGCTTTAGTGCGATAAGTCCATGAAAAACACCCCCTTTTCAAGGGATATAGTTGAGTTTTTGGTACAGAGGGCGCTACACAATTTTTTTTTGTGAGATAATAAAAAAAAATGAGTGTCAAATATTCGAAAGAGCATACAATTTTAATGACAGAAAAACTTTATTTGATCAAAATCGGTTCAGAAATGGCTGAAATATCCATAAACATAACCTTTTGTAATACTTGTGGGGCCCCACATTTATTAGATAATTTTGAACCAGCCGTTAATTTTGTTTGTTAGTGCTTCCTCTTTTCAAAAATTTACAAATTTTGTAAATTGAGGTTTTTAAATAGTTGTTGATTATCTCTCTATCTAATAACTAATAACAAAACATCACATGCACATTATGTCATTAAAATGGTTGAAACTGATGAGGGTATAGAGAGCGCCCTCTTGAGTTTTAACGGCTATTTTTTTTTTTGTTATGATAACAGGCTTTTTACTTAGTCATTATTAATTTGTTATTCCTCTCAAGCATGGTGGAGTTATAACTATCAGTCTGTAATGTAATGGTGCAGGTTTTGGTTATATACAACAATTCAGTTTGACTGTATATATACTCTCTTTACCAGAACTCAAAAACGTCGACGAAGCCGTATACCCTTTGGACGCGGGTGCGTAGCCAGTGACCCCCCACCCCCCCCCCCCCCCCCCCGCGATATACTCGTGTATATTGGCAATACGGGTAGATATATGTACCACTTCAAAGACCCCCTTTTTCAGGCCCGATCCGGTCGCTCGGTGATACTAAATAATGTAAACGTTGAATGATAATAGCAACCAATTTCGACTACAACAAAATTGTTTCCTGGGGAAGAGAATTGTTGCATTGAGATTAATTAATATATTTCGCTGATTTACATTATATTCCGTCGAACTAAATAACTCAAACTAAAAATCATGCAAAATCGTAACTATTTAAAATCGCAGCAAAATCAAACAAATCATCAATTTGTAAGTCGCCTCTGTCAAAATGTATTCAAACCAGTAGATATTGAAACTTTCAATATTCCATGATGCAAACGTTTAAAGGGATAGTTGAGTATTGGTCAAACTTAACATTAGTAACCAAAACCTTCACCATTACGGTACAAACTAATAGTTATAACTTCACCATGCTCGAAAAGTATACACAATTACAAACGACAAAGTAAAACCCCTATTATCATTCAAAAAGAGCCGTTACAACTCGAAGTGTCAAATTAACTCAGCGCGAAGCACTAGCGTTGTAGGTCCTAATACGGGACTGTATAGTGCAGTGTGCGGTAATACGGGACTGTAGTGCAGTGTGCGGTAATACTATACAGTAGTACGTGTATAGTATGTATCGCAACCATAGAAGTATGACTCCAACACTGCCGTTGACGCAAGCCCCATTCGAATTCGTACGCCTTTCGTTCACAGTCGCGCTAACACACGGAGCGACTGGTCCATGAGGCGCATATATCACTAATTTTTTGCGGAATGGAAGGACAAATCATAATCTTAATCCACCCGGTAGTTGGATCACATATTGGAGAGTAAATTGCTGGTAAGTACCGTATAATATGTATAGTTTTAAGCACAATTAGCGTGCACACAAATATTTGGTTTCAGTCCTTTATTATGAGGACATAGAACGCTAGTGCCTCGCACTAGCGTTCTCTAAAAAGTGATACCCGGGCGTCAACCACTTTTATATGATATTTTGAAAGTAAATTTCACAACAATTAGAGCATTTGAATGGGAATTATTATTATTTCCCATGTTTTTTTCGATGATCTTTCATATGGAATTGAAATCAGCCAAATCCGTTACAATTTATGTTGGGGGGCACTTTGGAAATTACCAAAACTCACCTTTATCAATCGATATTATTTCAAACATATTATATGGTAACCAATGTGAAATATAATTAAATGAAAAAGAGCAATCAAATAAAACGGGCTTTCGAACCCGTGATAAAAAAAATCAAACCAATCAATTACACAAATGAAAATCGAAATAGCTTCTGACCATCGCGGGCATTGAAATGGCTATTTGGATGAACAAACCGAAACATTAGTCTTTTAGCTCATGCAGCCGGTTTAATAGAGCTCCCGGATAGTAATCGGGAGGTCGATCTTGTATTCGAAGCCCGAGGAAGCCCTGTTTTCTTTGCTCAATTTAATTTATAATTATATATTAAAGGTGCGTCTGTAAAGTGTCAGATATTGCCCAAAATGACATTTGAGACTTCAATCCTATACCAAAATCATTGTAAGACATGCTGTCCTAATGATGTGTGAAAGTTTTTATTGAAAAATAACACTGCTTTCCTGGTTAAAAAAGCGAAAATTTGCGCCAGCTTTTACAACGAATTACTGTATGACGTTTATGAAGTTTATGACAGTTCATTAACGCTCTTGAGCTGAATGATAGGTATCGTCATATTAAAGGGGCATTTGACCAAATCTAACCCTATTTCATTCTTCTCTTACCATAAGCCAAACAACACGGTAGAAGAAAAATGTTAGACATTTGATGATGACCGGATTTGAGTGATGAACAGGCAACATCTATATTGTGCCTCCATCAAAATAAATGTTGAACATTATTATATTTCGATATAATTGAATATATATACCTTAATATGGCCTAAATATTAATTTTGAATGAACGCCAACAAAACACAAACACGAACACAGCCAGACTGCCAGACTGCCAGACTGCTGTAGATTACATTACCAACATCTGTCTATAATAATATCTTCAATTACTCTTCAAATATTTTCAAACCGCTGCATTATCACCCTGATCATAAAATGTAAGTGGATGTTACAGCTTAAGTTCCTGCAGTTCATGTTAGTTATTCGGATGAGAGTAAATCAATTTAATCACATGTTTACATCAAACCAGACTGACGTAACAAAATATATTTTAAAAACATGGCAAGTAAAAAACACCCCTGGTGAAAATCCCAAGTAGCCTGGCGGAAAAAGAACAAGAAATCTTGAATGTCTGTAACCCGTGCGTCATTCCATTTGCAGAATTAGGGAAGATTACAAATACAAATCGGTATTTCTTGCTAATGCAATAAGAGCTCGAGCCCCTGAAAAACGTTTAGGGGCTATAAATGATAATGATTTCTGAGTGGACAAGAGATCCATTGTGGCTATAGTATATAGCGCATTTTAAATTGCCTATCTATAGACCCCCAGATCAGTCTCTATCCGCTGACCGTTCCTTTGCTTATTATAATCAATTTGGATAAAGCGAGCATTTGATAAAAAGACTGCGGCAGATTGTGGTAGGATGATAAAAAATGTTCAATAAGTATTATGCAAAATCATTTTGAGTAAAGAAGGCTAACTTGGTGAAAATGGGGGAAATTAAAGATAACATTATTTGGGTCAAAAAATAATGGGATCTAGTTTTTGCATGTCCAAATCCACAAAACTTACTTAGAACGTTAATGGTTCTCTCATACCTTGTTGTGTTTGTATTACCAATAGAGGCATGGAACAGGTTTCGGTTTTTCGAATATCCCTTTCATTAAAAAAAATAGTTACGAGTGAAGTGTTCGAATTTGTAGTTATCCACTGGAAAGTTATAACTGCATGTGTAGGCCTACGACGGTACACAATCAGTGGGGAGTTCACGAATAATTTCACTTTCCCTTTTTGCTATAATTACTCGGTCTTATAACATCCATTTAACAATACTCAGTGGACATATCAGATCACAAACATATTGTATCAACCATTCATCCCTTTTTGCACACGCGTGTCAACAAAGTTACTTACAAATTACATTTTGCATGGCTTTATAATATAGGTACCGGTACCTAATTGGATGTAGGCTTATAAAGTTTATCACTTTTTATTTTTGCCAATAGTCCTGTTTAGGGGGCACCTGGAGGCACGAAACAATTTTGGGGCACGTGTCCCCCCCCCCCCCCCCCCCCCCCGGCCTTAGCTAAACGCCACTGAATAAATCTCGGCGCTGCACACGATCCGGTCCGATCCGTCGATCCGGTACCGTCGCGGCGCCGCGGCGCGCCGCCGCGAATATGCCAACAACCGGCGCCGCGGACTTCAAAGGGGGGATGGCTGGCGAAAAGGGATCAGTAATTTGTGAAGTTTTAGAACAAACTAGATCCAATGCCATTCGTGGAAATCAAAACCTTCGACTTCTTTTTGAGTATGGAATCTCAGTTTTACAAGGAGCCACTGATTGTCTTCATATTTACGACAAAAATTGCAAGCGGAACGTAAGTAATCAAACCAGATAGTCAGCGAACACTTGCTGTTAATCAAGCCGGGAGTTACGGCGGTGACAACTCACTCACCTCCGCTAGGTTCAAGAAATCAGCTGAGTGCAGCTGCTACGTGCATGCAAGCTGCAGTCGATTTATGTTCAATTTGCAACCAAGTAGCTGCAAGCTAGGAAGTTAATGTCCAATGATGCCAAATAATCAATCATTTTAGAGAATAAAATTGTGAAATTAAATTATGTAAAACTAATGGCATGCTTAGCTAGCTTAGGCTTAGCTTGCTTAGTTCAACTTATCAAGTCCAAGACCAAGACATTCAATTTCAATGACCTGAGTCCTGACCACATCTACACTGTAAGATGGTTCTGTATATACATACAGTAACCATTTACCTTACACTAGTGCTTATCGTGGTCGAAGCTACCTTTCCGATTTTTCTCTCTCACATACCTTCTCTTTCTCACTTCTTTTGCGCTCCAGCTATATATAAATGCATAGTGCAACATTTGATCATTTTTTATTATACAAATTTTAATCAAAATACGTTCTGCTATGCTCACCAAATCTGCATTTTCAGCGGCAAAATTTTGGTGAGTCCGTCTTCCTTCGGGAATTGGCAGGAAAAGGCCGACTGTACACGCGCCAGCTATGGCTGGCTATGGCATAACCATGTAAACATGTGATAACATGTAAACATGAAAGTTCGTTCAACTAGTCTTTTACAAGGCGTAATCATTTAGTCACATGAATGTATGTTGGTAGCAGAGCGTGATGACATTGGTTCACATAATTACGGCGTTAATAGTCAACGTCTTGATGGAAGATCAACATCCGATCTCGAATGGTCGACACTCGAAGAGAGTGCACAGTAGCAGCGTCACGTAACTAAACATCGCTATGCAATGCATTGTGTCGCATGTACGTAATTGCAGCGTAGCGAGCGCACTCGGACACGAACCAGAAAAAACCGAGTCGCCATTACAACACAGTCAGCATGCTAGAAACGGGCATTCACGTTGACGTTAACGCAAAATGAGCTAAATTTACACATTTTGGACAAGAATTTTCATTTTGAAAGTTCCATCTGGAGTGAAATGGTGAGTTAATGCATAAAACAAATATATTAGCGCCTGATTGTGATCGATAATGGTGATGATGCTGCTTACTGAAGTAGCATGATTTTGTGTAAGATGTGGTGCATGTCAACAGCACGTTCGAACACGTAAGTGAATGGCGATGAGTGTATGTGTGGTCCTGACAATGGTCAATGTCAACAATGTCATGAGTCAATCTTGATCTTGCAATTAGAATTAAACTTTTGACTGCTGTGACTCTGTGTTGCCTGTTGCAGCCAAATATAAACGTTGCCCTGTACAAACGGTATGTCACTTTTTGACAGGACTTGCTCTATCTGTGTACAGTGATTTGCCAGTGTCGGTGATGCACCGTTAATTATTCCATTATTTATTTCCAGTGCATAAATTTAGACAAGATTACTTTTATTCGGAATGAGCTACACATGAAAATGTATTGGTAGCCTCAGAGCCAGAGCCGAGGGTTTCACTTTGCTTTGTTGAAGCTTTACTTGCACTTTTGCACCTTTTATGACTACCTATTCAGAACATCAGATCATCTACACACCTTAAGTCAGATCATTGAAAAGGCGAAGGATATCGTTTCGACGTCTGTCTAGGATTCATGGATTACGAGAAAGCTTTCAATAGTTTAGACCACCAGTTACTATTAGATGCATTGCAGAAACAGATAAACGATGAGAAATACATCCGCCTTATCAAAGCTATTTAAATAAAGATCCTAGCGCCAAAATTCATCTGGAGAATACTAAGTACTACCAATTTCCTGAAAGGTGACAGACAGGGTGATCCAATTTCTCCGAAACTCTTACAGCAGCCCTGAAATACGTCTTCAGAGATCTTGATATAGCCAATCGAGAGGAATTAAAATAAATGGGGAATATAAAGAAGCCTTTATGTTGCGCTTGAGGAATGTTTTTTTACTAAAATATAATAATTTGATTAATATGAATTACATATTTTCAAATGTATTTTCTTTCCTTAATAAAGGGCACCATAAAGCTCCCAAGGTCATGCCTCTGCTTTGACATAGTCTCCTCTCAAGGATTCTGCCATGTGCTGTGCGGACTTGAAGATGGAAAAATCATCGACGTCAACCTTCAACAGTGGTGTCTCCAAGCCAAGAAGAAAAAGAAGAAACACAGAAGGTTTGCAACACGTTTTATTAGATTGTTGATCAAACAAAATTGCCAAACTGTTGTGAAACAAGCCATTTTGGGTGCAGAATGTGGATTATGTTTATTGACAATGATGGCAAATTTTTAAACCCATATATCTAGGACTGTTCCTGAAAATACTTGAGCTGGAGTTTATATTTAAATAGATAGTAAATGTGTGTATGATAACAATCAAGCAATCTGTCTTCCATATTGCCTGTTGATTGAGACATAATGAGAGCTTGGGGTGATAGCTAGTGTCTGAAATCCTCAAACAAAATGTATTGTTACATGTACATTTTGGTCATGATTAAAAAATAAACATTTCACTTATTTATGAGCAACTAAATCTCTCTTCTTTTTTTTTTTACCCTAGATTCTGTTTTTCACTTTGATGATTGGCATAGATCTGTTTTGTTGTTTCTCTCTTTCAGTTATATTATTTGTATAATGTTATTTTTTCTTCATGTAATCTTCGACACAGTAAGGAGAAGAAGGGTGTTCCTGAGGACCAGGCATTTGAAGGCCAGGAAGAAGAGCAGCGCAAACCAGTGAAGCAGAATCTTGAGGGAGGAGATGGGGACATAGGATGCGGACGAGTAGATGGAGGAGGTGGAGGTGGAGAGGACATTTTTGCTGAACTTTTGGCCAGAGAAGATGATCTGATGCTGGGATATGGAGGTGGTGATGGTGAGCTGCTTGCCAACCAGATGCAAGAGTTTTATGCAGCGCTTGGGGAGGTTACAGTGGTGAGTGTAATAATAATAAATAATAAGTAAATGATGTTGACTGGCCTAGGGTTAGATACATTGCATGAGCTAGGATCATATAGCACAAGTCAAAGACGAGTGCAATATTATCCTAGCGACCGACACATGTACTTTGGAGAGACTCACATGATGGCAGTTTTCTCTTCTTTTTATTAGGAAAGGGTAATATCTGAAAAGATAAATATGAAATATATAGATCCTATTTTTAAAACTAATATACTTTTATATTTTAAGGATGCCAACACCTTCTGAAATGAAATTTATGCACTTTTTTGTTGGTTGTTACAACATTACGCTTTTTCTTTTGATTCATTTCTTGCAACAGGTTGACAGACCACATGTTGTTCTTGAAACACACAACCTTGAAGGATTTCTGGTCATTAGCAACACGCTGGTCACTTGCTGTAGAGAGGATCATGGGTGGAGGATATCGGCTCACCAATGCTCTGTAGATTCTACAAACATGTCATCAATAACATGTGAGAAGACACCTTCCTACTCCACAGTCGTCTTCAGTTGTGATGAGCTGCCGGAAATCGGATCCTTTTGCTTCAAATCGTGCATTGCTGCACAATGTCAGCATGATGCGCTAGGAAATGTTGCTCCAAATGAGAATACTGACTATGAAGATGAAGCAAACCAGACTGCTTCCCTCTATGGTGTTATATCAGCATCCAGTTCCCATAGTAACCAAACAGCCATGCTGCATTCGACGAATCTCCTTGTGATCTCAGATGCTCTCTTTGACAGCCTTTGGGGAGCAGCGGCCAACCTCATAGACTGTCCCGTTGCCCTAGTTACTCTACCCGATGGGTGTGTGTACAAGATCTTCCTGAAGAATGTCAGTGTGGCATCTGGCATGTCACAGAGAGGACAGCAGAGAGTTAGACTCCTCTACCAGTCTGTGCAGCCCATCATTCAAGTGTCTAGCATAGCACTCAACCAGTCAGAACCTGTCGAAACTAGTTCTAATATGGTCAGAACTAGTTCAGACTGCCTTGTGCTGGTTGGAGCCAGTGGACAGGTTGTGACTTTAGTAGCAGAAGCAACAGAACCTCGGGCAACAAGAACTGCTGTGCACTATGTCCATGGTCCTCTTGCTACTGCTGTGGTAGTCAAGAACAAGTTGGCGTGTGCGGCAAACTCTGAAATCAATCTTCTTGCCTTTCACCTTGGTCATGAAGGGGCTGTCCAAGTCCAGGCCCAATGTTTTCATGTGGCAGGAATATCTTCTCTGGCCTGTGTAAAGAGTGAGTATCTGTATTTGTGTAGGCTGTAGCCATGTTACTATGTATAAACTGTTCCAAACCATTTTGTTTTAGCATACCATATCAGAAAGAAGTTGCAAAAAGAATCCCAGTCCAAGTATTGTTTACGACCAGTACTGAATGGGCTAAGTTTACTTCTTAGTTTAACGCTTAATAATTAATGAGAGTCATCCTATTTCGACACATTTACTCTTGTGATGGAATCTATCCATTAACATTCTTGTAGATGCAATCACAAAATGGAGACGAACATTTTGTTATAATATGTAAATTCTGACATCGTATCATTTCCAAGACTTTTCAACTTTTTGAGGTAACTGAAGGCAGAATTATAACCTCTGACTCTTACCAAGAGCTAGTATTTATGAAGAACGTGGATTGTGGAGGGGAGAATCGGTCATCCAATTAAGCAGCTAATGTAACCGTATATATGTACTTGATATAAACAGAGTAATGTCTTCTTCCAATTTATATTCTCTTGTCAAATTTCAGCAAACAGTTCCTGTCTCAAGTTCCTAGCTGTCAAGAAAGATGGAACTCTCCTACGCCTTACCCTTCCAACAGACCAGACGCCCAGCATGAACCAATCTGCAATGACCTCTTCTGCTGCAGGACAGCGGATAAAGGAGCTCCTGCACAGCATCCAGGAGATATCATCCAAGATGGCATCGTTGACTGAGGTTGCCAAAGGACAGACTCTCATCCTTCAGGAACTGGGAAAGGCCCACCATGTTGTGTGCAATGTTGCAGAACGGCTGAGTGCAGACATGAAGGAGTTGGGAAAGTCAGCCTATATCGCATGCCCATCAAATGAGAAATCAGGTGCATTCCAACACAGAACAAAAGCTACAGAGCCACCTAATTCATTTGAGCTCAGAGCAAGGGTTGAATGTTGTCACTATAATGGAGGCAGTGGGGTCAGGGTGGTATGTGAAGTGACAAATGGCACCCAATGGACACTGTCTCAAGGATGGACTCTGGTGGCCTCTTTATCAGGCAACATTGATCAGGACATGGACAGTCGATGCTGTCCTTACCACAAGACTGTCAGCATTCCTCTGGTTAACTTTGTGCCGCAGGCAACAGAACTCTTCTCGTTCGTGCTCAACGAGGGATCCCAGAGATTTGTCTTTCCACTCGAGGTGCAGTGCTCCTTACACTTTGACTTCCCTTCCTTCAGAGAGCATCTGCTGGGAAGTAGAAAGGATCATCCTAGCAATGAAACTGATGTCACGGTACATGACCGTTGTCAGGGTGTTGTGTTCACAGTGGGATCCAGGACTTTGGACATCCTAGATGCATTGCAGTTTCCATCGTCGACATCTCAGAGACATGTGAGACAAAGGAAGCCTCACTCTGATTGGAGGACTAAGGGGCTCTCAGGGCGGAGTGGTGTCCAATTGACCAGTAGGAAGCAGTCTTCTTCAGGCTTTGGTTGTTCATCTTCTATCAGCATCTCCCTAGACAAGGTTCTTCTAAGGACTCTTCCAGAAGGTAGATTTACAAAAGGGCCGTGAATTTCAAAATTCACTAAAAATACTAAAAAAACTTCATTGTTCTGTGAGTGACAGACATGGTCTAATCTAATACAGGGGTGATATGAAGCATTTATAGAGTTAGAACATTACAAACAAAGTTCAGTAGCTATGGATATTTAAATCCTATTTGAAGAAGAAAAAAAACCCCAATACATTCTTTATCCATCTATGATCTTAGAGTTAGAACATTACCAACATACGTCAGTAGCTATAGATATTCATATCTCATTTTGAGGGAAAAAAAGCAAAACGTCCCTTTTCCATCTTAGAGTAAGAAAATTACAGACATACTTTGGTAGCTGTGGATATTTATATCTCATGTTTAAAAAAAAGCAAAATATCATTTTGCATCCAAATGTTCTATGTAAACTGTGAATTTCTCAGAAAAAATATTTCAATAAAACTTTTGATTTCTCAACTTATAACTTAATGAAGGTTTTTTTTGTTTTGATTTTGCAGATGACAAGCTTAATCCTTCAGAGAGGCTTATCAATCTCCTGTTGCCTAGTAACCGATTGAGGGATGTCAAAGGTCATTGTGTTGAAGCAGCTATACCAGATGGTTGCCTAATCTCCATTCAGGCTGCAGACTCACCAGTTACTCAGAACGTGACGCTGCAGATCACTGCTTCAGAGGACAGGGTCACAAGGAGACTAGCTCAAGCCATCCATCGTAGACTGAAAGTAAGCTAAGTGATATTTCAAACAGAAAGGAAAGTAAATATAAATGAAAAATGAGCAAAGAAATTTGGGCTTTGATGGGAATAGAATCAGAGACCTTTGTATTGCCAGACCAGTGCTCTACCAACTGAGCTTGAAAGCCCCCATGCTGGTTCGTCCCTGTAACCCCCTTCAATACTTGTGGTGGGCAGAAGCTATTATAAACCTGACATAAACCCAAAGGAAAAGAAGTGCCAGTGATCACCAGAGTGATGCAGCCTTTTTGTATACATTATTTCAAACAAAGGGGAACTGACCAGCATTGAAGGGGGTTTCAGGGACAAACTACCAGCACTTTCTAGCTCGGTTGGTAGGGCACTGGTCTGACAATCTGTAGGTTTCAGGTTCAATAACGGGGAAACGTTATTTGTTTACTCATTTTCATTTTCAGTATATATTTCTTTTCAGTTTTCCCTATGTTTAAAAACAAATTGATATTTGTGGTGGGATCTGGCAAAATCAGACTTTTGTCAGCAGCTCGTCAGTGGTTACATAACTCGCTTTTGTTGAGTCCACATGCAATGTCATTTGAATGTGTACTATTTCAAAACATGGCAGCCTCCAATGGGCAGTTACACAGAGGATAGTAAATACAAACAAATGTATTACTTTCATTATCAGTGATTACTGATACCCAAAAGGAAATAGTGGCAGGATTTATGCTCTCATCATTAAAAATGGCAGCAGTTGACTTCCTTTTTTCATGATTTACCAGAATTGTTTCCTTGTTTATTTCTTCTTGCAGTCTTCCAGGCTTGTGTCGGCTCCATTATCAATGGATGCAGAGGAGGGGCAAAAAGATATGAGGGTCATCAAGGTAGGTTTATTCTTAACCCTATCAAGACTGGGGGTATGGGTTGATAATGCCCCCTGAAGAATAAAATATTGTTAATGGAAGGTAGGTGTCATACAATACATCCCTCATCCTGAACATTTCTTTTGAAAACGCATATTTTTGTAATTAAAGGACAATGAAACCCAGTCAAACTGTTGCTTTCATATACTTGAGATAAGTTAGAGCATAATCGGGCAAGAAACAAGAAAACTATGGCTCCTTGAAAATGTCCATTTATTCCTATGGGGAACTCAAATTGGCAATGCAAGTCTGTGGACTACTCCGCATATGTTTTGTACACAAATTTCATATTTTTACAGTTTTCCTCATAGTCACACTTTTCTATTCCCCAAAATCATGATATGTTGTGTATAAATGTATTCTACAAAACATATGTTGAGCTCAAACGAAGAGTAAACATATATTTTGAGAAAATTGAACAATATTGAAATGTTGTGTACAAAACATATGGGGAGTAGTCCACAACTTTGCCAGTGTGCATTGCCAATTTGAGTCACTCGTAGAAATAAATGGCTATTTTCAAAGAGCCATAGTTTTCTTATTTCTTGACCGATTGTGCTCAAATTTTCAGGGACTATTCTTCATATTTAGTGTCTTATAGTGCATGCAACAATTCGTCCGGATTTCATTGTCCTTTTATAGTTATTAAACATTGTCATCATTATCCCAACATGGCTCTCTAGGAATATCAAAAATTATGTTATTATAAACACAAAATGAAATAAACAAAGTATGTAGCATGTTCACTTTTTGTTTACAAAGTTTATAAAATAATCTGAACCAACATCTGAATTTGTAGCTTGATATGTAATCAACAAGTCATGTAATTGAGGTAAATGACGGCCTAGCTAAGGAAATCTCCTTTCTCTTTCATTACCTGCAGAATCAGAGCGAAGCACTTCATACAATCCAGGACCAACTAGCCGATCAACCATCCAAAGTCCATCTGCTCGACACTGCCAAGGGTGTGATGGGTATCCATAGCAAGATGAGAAGCCAGCTTGCAATACACTGAGAACAGGTCATGGGATACCAAGTCCATGGACATTAATTCTCTAATTGCCTGTATCCCACAATGCAAAGAAACTTCAATCAGCTGGCCTCATAAAATAACTTGATGATTTTGTAAGGCAAATTAGCACCCTTTTTTTGGTGGAGGCCCCTGGGCTACCTCCCTATGGATGATATGTATGACATGACCAGGGTGTGATGGGTATCCATAGCAACATGAGAAGCCAGCTTGCAATACACTGAGAACATAATTTAGCAGGACTCTGGATTCCAAATCCATGGACGTTAATTCTCCTATTGCACATATCCCATGATTCAAAGAGACGACAGCGTGGCAATTCACTCTCACATCAGTGCGTGCATGGGAGACATTCCGTGCTCACCCGATATATAAAAGTAATGCAGACTCTGATTTTTCAAAGGCTTATTCTTCTCATATCACTACATAAGTCCCCTCCAGTGATGCACGCAGGCTCTGGCAGGGCAGTTGATGGCTTCCAGGTCGTATTGGGTGCATGGTTCTGGCAGGTTTGGGCAAACTAGCAGGTGTGCCATCGTCAGTTCCTGGCTGCATCCAAAATGCTAATTATCAACTGATTGTTTTGAAGTAGGTGAACAAAAGACAGTGACGATGTGTTCCCTCCCTGTATGATATGAAAGACATGTCCTAGTTATGATTGGTATCCATTGCAACCTGAGAAGACCGCTTGCATTACACTGATTGTTCAACACGATAGGAACTTCAGTAGAATATATCTACATTGAAACCTCACTATAATGAGCACCTTGGCCCCATTGTCAATGGCATTGAATTTACCTTGATATATCAGATATCTTGTTGTATCAGGTCTTAAAAACAATCAAATACATAGAACCCTAACCTGTGAAATTACCTCACAATATTGGGTACCTAGCTTGTTATAACATAGATTGTAAAGAGGTTCCACCATATTTGTTTATATTTCATAATCATTTTACGTGTGCATGATAGGAAAAGTGTGTAGGTAGGTTGAATACATAAATGGCAAATATCAGCATGATATAAATTTCAATAATGCAGTGAGGTGGAAAATCTGTTGAACTTAATCACAGGAGTTTGTATTATATCAGTAAATATTTTTGGAAATATGAATATAATGGAAGCTCAATTTAACCCCTTGACTACGGGAACCGGGTGGTTTCTGTGCAAAGTCTATGGAGATTTAAGAATCTCAAAGGGAACGGGTTAACCCCTTGACTACGGGAACCGGGTGGATTCTGTGCAAAGTCTATGGAGATTTAAGAATCTCAAAGGGAACGGGTTAACCCCTTGACTACGGGAACCGGGTGGATTCTGTGCAAAGTCTATGGAGATTTAAGAATCTCAAAGGGAACGGTTTAACCCCTTGACTACGGGAACCGGGTGGATTCTGTACAAAGTCTATGGAGATTTAAGAATCTCGAAGGGAACGGGTTAAAGAGAGCATTGGGACTATGAACATTATCTGATGACAAGTTTCTTGTCATCAGGCTTAAAACGAGAGAATATAAAGAGCTTGGACCAGCAAGATGAACTTGATATGCGAGGGCTTAACCCCTTGACTACGGGAACCGGGTGGCTTGTGTACAAAGTCTATGGGGATTTCAGAAACTCGAAGGAAACGGGTTAAGAGTATGATGTTCCACTTTATACTGTACCTGTACAACTCATTTGAATTATGCATAGGCCTGCATGTACATCCATAATAATCATGTTCTCTAAATGTTGTCTTGATAAACTTCACACATGTTAATGTCTTTAGCATCCATTTCCAATTCATCTTTGAATCTTGTTACTGATATCATGGAAGAAACAAATTCTGTTTTTCTTTTACGTTTTTCAGTTAATGATACCCTGAACAAATTGAGATTCAACAGGAAAAGTGATTTTCACTGGTTCAATCGCACTGTTGTTTTTGTTTTGATGACATCCCAATTTGTAACATCAGTCGGCTTATACTGTTTTGGTATATGTCCCATTTCATCTACTAAATATATAATCCTAATTTAGAGGTTTAGGATAAGTGTTTATTATAAGTGATTATGTTTGGTGATCAAGTGTACATTTAGGGGAAATGGAAGTTTTGGGCACTATGTACAAGGCAAAAAAAAGAAGGTAAAATGAAGTTTGACTAACTTTGACTAACTAGGACCACCATCAATAGGACCTTCTGGCTCAATGGTTAGAGCATCGGTCTAGCAGTCAAGAGGTCTCGGGTCCGATTCCCGGCGAAGCCCAACTTTCTTTACTCATTTTTCACCCTTAGACTAGTACAAATCAGTATTGTACCAATCAGATGAAACATGAAATTAAAATATCAAAACTACTCTTTATCATGAAGATTTGGGGAAATCTAACCTAACATTGCAGCTAGGAGTGTAGAAATATGAAATATGTTTTTATCCATTTTTGATTTGTGTACAGTATATAATGAACTCTTTGTTGATCAATCAAGATGGATCATGAATATAATGACATGAAAACATTCATGGAGACTTGTGTGATTTGTGTTATTTTTGTCCTATCTAGACAAATAATTACTTGTACATTATTATTGGCTACATACAAGTTTTTGCTATTGATATTGTGTGTATTTGTGTGTGTGCCTGTGTTGTCAAAGGCATTTAGGGAGTATATAAATACCATATTTGTATGTATGCATGTATACATGTCAGGGGTCGTCGAACCTGGGGGGGCAGGGGGGGGGGGGCAGTCGCCTCCCCCTCCCCAATGAAAATATTGGGGGGCGAACATATCATTTCGCCCCCCAATAATTCCGAAAATGAGGAAGAAAAAAATCGAGTGATAATGCCAAAGAGGGAAAAAGACACATTTATCAATAATTAATCTTCAAAATAGCCATTTTTTTGTTTGAAAAGGACTGTAAATCTCTTTTTTGCCGCGCGCTTCGCCCGCATAGGCCTACAGTTTCTCATATTGCAAGGGTAATTTGGGTTGCGGGAACTCACCTTTCGAAATGTGTTGGGCAGTGTAATTTCTCAAACGCACACCTCAAACAAAGTTTATTAAACCCTAATCTATAGATAGCACACCGTCACAGAAAATAAAATAATCTGAAATATATATTTCAGTCAATTCGGTCCATATGCGCTGAACGCAAATCAATTTATACTTCATATGTAGCTAGCTGGTCTTGTTGACGATTTAGCCAAGATGCTCGATGGCGGACAGCAAGTTGATCTCTGCATCATGGACTTCAGCAAAGCTTTCGATGTCGTACCCCATCAGCGACTTTTGGCAAAGCTGGATCACCTTGGAATCAGAGGTCACACCAAACGGTGGATAGAAAGCTTTCTGACAAAGAGACACCAAAAAGTTATTATAGACGGGGAGTCTTCACCCAGCTCGCCGGTGATCTCTGGCGTTCCACAAGGGACAGTGCTAGGCCCACTTTTATTTGTGACCTATATTAACGATCTACCGGGGTGCGTCTCCTCAAAGGTTCGGCTATTTGCGGACGACCTAATACTATATCGACCAATAGCATCAACGCAAGATAGCAGCGTTCTCCAACAGGACATCGATTCACTCTGCAACTGGAGTTCTGCATGGCAGATGAAATTCAACTCCGCCAAGTGTTCTATCATGCGGATGACTCACAAGAAGAGGCCTATTCAGCAAAGGTACAACTTGAGAGACGCCGAGTTACAGGAAGTGGAACATCACCCTTATCTTGGAGTGGAACTATCAAATGACCTTAGCTGGCGTAAACACATAGAGAAGACCGTCACAAATGCGAATAAGATGCTTGGGCTTCTCAGGAGAAACTTTTGGAATTGCAATAAATCGACAAAAGACATTGCCTACAAAACCCTCGTCAGACCTCGACTCGAGTATTGCAGCTCAATTTGGGACCCTCATCAGAAGGTACACACTGACAATTTGGAGAAAGTTCAGAGGAGAGCCGCACGTTTTGTTGCAAATGATTACAGCAGGACCAGCAGTGTAACTAACATGATTCATGATCTGAAATGGGACACGCTCCAGAAGCGCCGTACGATAACCAGACTCGCCATGCTGTACAAAGAAGCACACTCACTAATACCAGCAAACATTCGTCACCTATCGCTCAACAACCCAAACGAGAAAGGAGGCCTCGCACCCGCCAACACCACATTTTAAACTACGATACTATCTTAAGTAGCAAGAACTGCTACCGTTTTTCCTTGTACCCCCGGACCATTCCACTCTGGAATTCACTGCCATCAAACATTAAAACGGCGAATGCTTCTACATTTAAGGATCTGCTTGAAAAGGCAGAAATCTAGTGCATAGCCTTGATTGCATAAAGGCCTGCATGTTTATAGCCACCATCTGGAGGCGATTTGTGCAGTATTAACAAGACAAGACAAGACAAGACATATTACGTGAAATTTCTGTCTCAGGTGTGCACCAAATCGCACAATTCCACGCCCCAAAATACAAAAGCTCCCGACTGTGGGAGGGGGACACCCCCTCCCACACCCTCCCCCGCTCGGTAGCTTCGCTTCCTCGCAATGTCTCCCCTCCACTTTTGAGAAGTTGTTGACCCCCTTGCCAATGCCCTAGACTGTATCGATGGCTCTATAGTATACAAGATCATGTGGATCCATCTCATGCAATTCTCAATCTTTTCCTCGCTAAGCCCTTTAAAAATACGTTACGAGTAGGTTCACTATTTTATACAATTTTAACACCCATGATAGGAGTTGCAAATGTCTGAAATCTAAAAGCTTCCGGGGGCTCTGCTCCCTGGACCCCCATTATTGTCCCCAAATGTGGGTGCCCCCCAAAGTCAGGTCTTCGAGCCATCAAGACACTTTCAATGAGCGCATAATAAAACTTCCCGGCATGACAATGTGGGGCTTTTAGCTCTCTCAGTGGTCACTCTGGAAAAATTTTCAAATTTCGCCCCCCCATTGCATCACAAAAACGGATCGACGCCCATGATACATGTACATAATATATGCATATATGTATGTATGTATATATGTATGTATGTATATATGTATGTATGTATGTATGTGTGTATGTATGTATGTATGTTTGTATGTATATTTGTGTGTGTGTGTTTGTGTGTATGTATACTTGTATACATGTATGTAGGCTATGTACATAAAAATGTACTTAAAAATGTACTTAAAAATGTACTTAAAAATGTACTTAAAAAAAAAATGTAGGTGTGTATATTATGTGTGTGTGTGTGTGTGTATGTATGTATGTATGTATTTATGATATGTTTGTATGTATGTATGTACATGTTTATGTTTTTGTTTATTACACATTTTCATTTAAAGGCCATTTGTATTGTCTATTGACCCACCTATCATGTATGAAATGGTTGAATATCTTTATTACCAATATATGTTCAGAAATTTGTTTAAAAAGTTGGTTTTATTTTCATGCATGAGATAATTTCATATAAAATCAGGTTAGCCAAATTTTTCTTATATACAGTAATAAGGGGGATTCGTATTTAGTTTGAATTGGCTAGTATAGTGCACCCCCACTCAGTGTGCACCCCCAGTGAAATAGCCAGCCTCCGAGCTCCTTAAAGGGAGAGATCCACTTTTGCAAGCCAAAATTCAAAAGTTGCGAGGTTATTGTCTTATATGAAAGGAAATGTCATTTAATAGCATGCCTGAAAAAATTAGGGCTTGAAATCTCTTTTTCGTGGAGTTATAGACCTAAAACTGAATAAACTGAGGGACGTCGGTTAATTAGGTACATACGTATTTTCGGCCGGTGAGTAAGTTTGTACATAGATTTCACGGAGTGCCAGATCGGTATGCATGACCCCTACGTGACCCGCGCTAGCTACGTGACTCGCGCATAAGTACTAATGTGTGAGCGTTTACCAAGCAAAATACCCAAACATCGCTTAAACTGACTACATGTAATTATATATTCTTTCTTTTTGAGATCTTTTTCCGTGACATACGTTAACAAATGTCGGCTTCACAATACCTTGTAATATTATGCTAAATCAGTTGAACTCCTTTATTGACCGATATATAGTTTAAATGGAGGGACGCATTCGTTTTTCATTCGTAGAATCCAAATTAGAGGGCTGTTCGCTCTGATTTCTTTTTTGTGTGTTACATTGATCCCCATCCGTCAACTGAAAGCTGTTCAGACGTTTGGTAAAAGTGGACCTGTCCCTTTAAAGAGATAAAGTAAATATTATGATCACGTGATGATCTACGAGGTCACGTGAGGTGAAATAAGGTCAAGTAGCTGCTGAGCGGCCTTAAATTTGATCGGTTCATTTGTAATATTTGGGGCACACTTGATGATGAATGAGGTAAGTACAGCGCCTGCAAATTGTATGTTCATTTCTGACAGTATTTATTCTGTAATATTTTGATAGCAGTGACTGAGCTGAGCTGAGACGCGAGCGCAAAATTGTGCAGGTTAATCGCTACCGCTACCCCGGTAGGCAGCTGCGCCCCGCGCCGCTAGTTCGGGGGCAGCGCCTCTAGCTCTTTCCGTCGTGGGTGCGGATGTTTCAGCGGGCATGGACGGCGACGGTCGATTGTCTCGAGACTACACGAGCCGAAAGAAAACAACTGAACATTTAGTTTAAATATTTAATGGTGTGGTTGTGTAAAAGGAGGAGAATTCCATGTAAATGATGTAAAAATAATGCAAAGGTGATGGGAAAGAGTTGATTAAGTTTATTGATTGTATGACAATTATATAATAAAATAAGTTCAGAAATCAGACTTCAGTTCTTAATCTTATTTCATGATGCAGTGCTGCATTGCGGGCTGGTGATTTTTATTTTCCTAAAGCCACTATACAATGTGTACAATGTACAACGTGAAAGTGATCCCTTGCAGAGAAAAACAGTGTAATTGTAGACAGTGTAGAGGTCACCTGTCTACAGTGGCCACATTTCTTGTCTCCCTTGGGTGACCACTATAGACAGGTTTGACTACTACATTGCATGGTAGTGCATGTTAACAAGTGGTTTTATTTCCAATTATTACTGTATTAATGAACCAGTTACCAGATACTTGTTGAATGACCTCACTGTTACTGGTTTTCCAGTTCTCTTTGTGTACTTTCCTTTCAGGTTTATTTGATGTTTCTATTAATGATGCCGCCTAATGATCCATACAAATCCTAGTATTATGCTCAATTGCATGAAATACAGTATCATTGCTATAGATAAATGTAATATTTGCCTCTCATTTCCATTTTCCACTAATTTACAAATTTTCTTTCTGTTCCTTCCCCTTTTTTCCATAAACTCATAGGATTTCTGAGAGGAGGAGAAGCAGTACAGACTTTCTTGTCTTCACACACCATAAATCGAGTTGTCTCACCTGGTAGCAAAAGAACAGAAGAGTTGACATAAGTGCTGCCATGCCGTGGCTGTGGAACAAAATGTGACAATTTAAAAACGTGTCATTTTCAAAAACAGTTTATGTACATGGGTTAAATTTTCCATTTTCAAGCGGAATTTGCAGCATTGATCCTTGCAACCTAATTGGACCAAGTAAAACAAAAAATGGCGGCAACCTTCCACCACATCAGTGAAATCACGAGTAGTCTCTATCTGACGAGCGCAAATGGTGCAAGTAACCCAACTGCACTACGAGCAAAAGGAATAACGTGCATTATCAACATATCGCTGTCGTTCCAGACTCCGACGCCTGCAAAACTTCACGATGTAGAGTTCATCCGAATCGCAGTGGACGACATCCCTACTGCACAGCTTGGAGTGTACTTTGACCGGATTGCGGACAAGATCTCAAGCGTGAAGAAGAATGGTGGGAAAACGCTCGTGCACTGCTACGCGGGGCGGAGCAGGTCGTCTGCGTCGGTGATTGCGTATCTCATGAAGCACGAGCACATGACGCTGAAGCAGGCGCACGCACACGTCAGGGCGCGGCGTGCCATCATCCGCCCCAACCCCGGGTTCTGGAAGCAGCTGATTACGTTTGAGCACCGCTTGTTTGGGAAGAACAGCGTGAAGATGATGTACACAACTGCAGGAGCCATCCCGGATGTGTACGCTCAAGAAATGAAGAATTTTGTACCACTTTGATTATTTGATAGCTCTCCACAAGGCCTGAGATCTCTCATGAATAGATATCTGGTCATTTGATAAATTATGCATTTGATTTGTTGGGTTAAGGAAAGGTACATATTACGTACTGTAGCTTTATCAACACTGCCTTTGGAAAGAACAGTATGAAGATCAAAAGATTTGCATTTTGTAGGGGCCGTCCTAGTACTTAATGAAACTGAAATGAAAAATTGTGTACCGCATTTTAGCTCTTTAGATTTAAAATAAGTGTCATTTTGTTATTTTGATATTTTACAGATTATTAATTATATCTCTCCCAATTCAGGATTAAGAGAAATTAATGGTCACACTATTACATTCTAACGTATTTAAACTTTTTTTTTGAAAGTTTATTAATTTCTTCCAATTGGAAGTTACGCAAAGGTTTGTCCTTTTTGTACGCAATGGAAGGTACACTCTACACCTAAGTATATATGTACCTGATTACTAACCATGTATTTGATGTGAATACAACATGTATGCATCATAACTGCTTTACTGTTCACTTTAATTTTTTATATACTTCTATTCTTGCAATTGGCAGATACGCAAATATTTGCCCTTTTATAAATACGCAACCAAATGTACAGTGATAGCCTACAGTACACAACTGTAGTTACTTATATTGCAACCATGTTTGATGTGAAATTGTGAATGATTAACATGATAAATATTACATTCATCATGCTTTTGTTGGTGTGCTTGGTTTCTGGACATTTTGTGAACATTACGTTTGTGTGCTAAATATAATGTATACTTGCAAAAGACTATGTTATTGGATGTATTGAAAAAGAAATGTTAAATATAGAATGTATGAATTGAACATCAAACTATGTTTACCTACTAGGTGTCTAATGAAAGTTTAAATGTGCCTGTGAAGGTTGAAGTTTGAATTTCCATTAGATTCTGAGTTCAGTCTTGTCAATAAACAATTGGAAATTAGCAAAACATGTACACAGAAGATGAGAACACATGTAAGAGTTTACAACATGGCTACATGTACATTGTATATGGGTCATTTCACCAGGTTGGGACACGCTTGTGTGACATGACATGTATCATCAAAAGTATCATTGCTTTTTATTCAGTTATTTTATGTAACATTCACCTTTGGGTGTGCAAGTAATTGACAAAGTTTGAAGCCATTCAAATGTGTCTTTAGAACAATATGATAGATAATGTATCAAATCTGCGTAACATGACACGGTGTCATGTTACGTCACCATTTCACTTATTTACATTTTTTTTACCCTTACATTGAGAATTATTCAAAATCATTTTGTAAACTATTTACAAGGCATGCATTGTACCAAAATGAAGTTTAATTATGGTAGTCAGTGGCTAAATAAAGCAGTAATCACAGATTTTGTAAATTTGACGTGGTGACGTAACATGAAACCATGACTCTCACATTTTCTGTTTTTTTTTCTGCTAGATTAGGACATTTACTGCCATAACAGAAGTTTTTTGTTGTTGCAGTTTGTATCTTTTAATAAGTACATAATATTGATTTTGCATTTTTGTATTGAAATTTGAAAATGGCCCAAAAAAGGCAAAAAATCAATGTAAATATAAGTGTGACATGAACATTTTCATTTTCATTTTGTTGACATTAAGAATACAACAATAGTATTCATGCAAACTTATATGTGTCCTTATTATAAGACACAAACCGCACCAAGAAAAACCTTTGTTATGGTAGTTAATGTCCTAATCTAGCAGAAAAAACAGAAAATGTGAGAGTCATGGTTTCATGTTACGTCAAAACGTCAAATTTACAAAATCTGTGATTACTGCTTTATTTAGCCACTGACTACCTAGAAAATAACTGAATCAAAATCAATGGTACTTTTGATGATACATACATTTTTTAAAAGCAAAACACACATGTCCCAACCTGGTGAAATGACCCATATACTGTTGTTGTTATTTATTTGGCTGACATCAATTGGAAAATGTTGACAAACTGAAATCAATTGATACAAAAGGTTAACATGTTTGCAATGAGTGTTCAGTATTTTTTCCATTGCTTGCCTGTGTTTGCGATCTTTTTGTTTTATTTTACATTTTCAAAAATTAAAAACAATGACTATCAGTATAAATAGTAAATTATGAATGTTCATACTGGATTGCATGCTTTTATTATATCTGTGCTGTGCAATTAGGATATTTTATAACCCCATTAAATTGGGGCCATTTAATTTACCTGGAACACAACAGATACTGGAACACAACAGATATTTCAAGAATAAATTGAAATTGAAATTGAAATTGAAATATCTCTTTTAATCTCTTTATACCAGGGCTTAAAACAAAAGTACATAGAACTCAGACATGTACATTATGTAAATTCACCTTTTTAGTACAGGGACCTCAGTTTCACAGAGCAATTTAGGTTCCAATGTATAGCATTGAACATAACCCTTTCTATCAATAGTATCCCTATTAAATTCAGTATATTGGTTTGCACAAACATTCCTTTACGTATCAATCTATCGCGGCTCTTGGGGTGTAACAAGACACTCTTCTATGTAACATACTGAACTGTATTGTTTTTTGTTTTACTTTGTATACTTTGTGCAATGAATCTGCCTACATAATTTCTATGCATGTTTTCTAACTTTAAGCCAAATTATATTTGTATTGAGCTGAATTGTGGTATTAAAGTTGACATTTGTTTGCTTTATGTACATGATTGTATATATTATATTAAAAAAAAATTAAATATGCATGTGTCTTACACAGTTTGCATGGGAAAAGATAAAATTGTCTTGAAGTTTTATGATAAAGGAAATCAAATTACTGTCAAACATAGACCCCCAAAAAGTCTCTGTTCCGACGGTTGTTCCACTTCGACTTAGTCTGGCTCCTCTGACTGCCTACACATGTGTAATGGGGTGGTTGTATAAAGTCCGGATTTATTAAAGAAAACCCCATGTGTAGAATTGGTTATTTCTGACTAGATGTCAAACCAAACTTGGGTGGTATACAGTAGTTGCAAAAATGCCTCCCCAAATAGTCATTCAGCAGCCAGGGTAGTACATTCACAGACAGTACAATAATTTCAATGTGACTTTTATGAAAAGATTTTCATTAAACAATTACAATGATTGGTTATTTATAGAAAAAGAAGAAGAATCGATTACACAACAAAACTACACCTTACAAAATTGAATTTTTCAGAACAATCTCCTGTGCATATGATAAATTATAATTAATGATTATCACGAATGTAAAATGTGCACATAATGTGCAGGAATGATGGCAGTGTGTATCCGTTGACCGGGGTAATAATAATCGTGTAAAGCGCTACAATCCCCACGGGAATAGCGCTATATAAATAACCGTTATTATTATGCACAATTTCATCGCAATCCATGCAGTACCTGTGATATTGAGTTGTTCTCAATAAAAAGTGATAAGAATATCATGAAACCTAACTAACTAGTTTTAAAATTCAAATTTTTCTACGCAACAAATTGAACTACAAACAAATATATAATGCCTATACTATAGATAGTGTTAACTCTAGTGTAAAGATTGTCTACGCAGCAAATCGATTTACTACAGGTATCCATGCAACAAAGGGAATCTTGAACTTTCAATCATGCCTGATTGTAATTTCACATGTCTTGTACATACATCTTCATGTAATATGATGGCATTATATAAATTCATAATGTGTGTACATGTATGTTTGTGTGGGTTATATTGCACATTTCTGAATTTGAAGTGTTGTTTACAACTGACTGCTGCTATAAAACCTATTGTCTATGCATTTTATTGAACAAAATCAAAAGAAATATTTGAATCAAACAAACAATTGAATGTATTTCCTTTGCTGCATTGTATTTTAATGGGCCAGCAGTTAAGTTTTATTCATAATGTGTGTGTTGGCGATACATATTTCTGCACGTATGGGGCATCAAATTGTTTATTACTGCCATTACAATGCTTACAACACCTATTGTCTATGCCTTCTGTTGAACAGGGAATCTGATGGGGAAATACATTTCAAAAAAGAAAAAGAACAAAGGAAATTGGGCTTCATTTATTTGAAAAAATAAATTGGACAGATAGTTGAATGAATTTAATTTAGGTATGTGTTGATATATAATTATATGAGTTAGGGTTACAAATAATTCTGTATTTCAAAGTGTAAAATTGCATCCATCCAACGTACTCAGTACTGCCACTGTAAAGCTATATTGACTACGCATTCTAAAAAAGGATCAATAATATCATGAACAAAATCAAAGAGAAGAAAATTGTCAGATAAGTATTGTTTCATTATTTGCAATTGTTATTACATTTGTCAAGAATATGCAGTTTATCAGTGCTTTCATTATTAAATTCCAAGTGTGAATGCAAAATGGATAACAGTTGAAATTATGATTTTCATGTTTTTTCTTCCTTTATGAGTTTGTATTTGTAATTCTTCTAAACTGGTGTTTTTAAATTATCTGACAGCTCAGTAGATGATATGAAATAGTGAGACAACCTTGATACACATTTATATGATGACCTTGTCTCTGAAATATGTGGGATATGTAATGTATGCAATGTATGACACATCATGTATAGCATGTGAGATGTATACAAACCTGGCCTACAGCAGGTTAAATGATAGATCTAACTTTTCATACATTACGTGGAACCTCGTTATAAAGAGCTCTGATATATCAAAACCCCATTTTTAACGAGGTAATTTTACTGGTCCCCACCCTTTTTATATTCTTTTGTTTTTCCCCTAATATAACAAGGTAATGTTCATGGTCCTACGGATCGGCTCGTTATGAAGAGGGTCCATAAAAACAAAAATTGGCTACATCATTCAACAATGGTGTAAAAGCAATTTGGACCCGAGAAATTACCTCGCTCAGGTACCTTGTTATAACAGAGCTTGTTATAAAGAGGTTCTACTGTATACACATTCTGTGTATTTCTTTATCAGCTGTTAGGGTCATCTGACACATTCACAATCAATCCACACATGACATGCACTTTTAATGTACTCCCTTGGGATCAAGGCATTCTGGTGGCTATTAAAGGGTACCACCACCCAAAAATAATATTCTTATAAATGAAATGTAACATCTTTAGTAGTCCATTCCATCAACAAGTTCACAAAAATATGTTTCCAGAAAAAAAGAAAACAAAATTGGAAAACGCATCACCATTCTAAAGCATGCGTTCATGGTTCATCATGTACGAAGACTACTATGTCCAGAGCAAAAGAATCGTCCGGGATTCTATCGTCTCCAAACGTAAGCGCGAATAGCATTGGCGCACTCGCAAATGTTTGGCCCGTACGGAACCAGGAAATAATAGTGGTTCTGTTAGTGGTGGTAATTTATTGCTTTGTTTGTGAATTTTCAGACCCCTTTGCAAAATGTTGGGTATCTATTTGATATCACAAAATGGTACCAAAACATATAAGTATGTTTTGTTCTTTGCCTGGTGGTCCCCTTTAAGCACATCAGCAGTATACAGTTTTAATTTTGCATGTAATTAACAACAACAAAATCATGTACATGGAATAAAAGGCCTGTGAGAAGATGTTGATGGTAACCACTGCCATTTAATAATTTATAATTCATGTCAAAAGACACTGCACTATTAAAGAAAATGATGAGAATATTTATTTTGCATAATTAAGGAATGACAGGAAAACTAATTTAAACTAAAAAAAGGAGAAGGAGAATAGTAAACTTGGTAGAATTGGCCAAGTAAACTATGTTTGTATATAAACTTGTACAAATTAATAAGATGATCTAGTCAAAATCTTCATTAAAAAGTACTGCAATACGTAAAAAAACCCCCAAAGAAACAAAGTCAAATACAAAGCTAAACTCTTCCTTTCTCCCCCCTCCTCAAAAAATAAATACACCCTATATATCAAATACATCTATCTATACTTTATATGCCAAATATACTTCATTATTGTTGATCTTTTGAGAAAAAGTCACTTACATTAGCACATATGTTGCCTTAATAATGATAATGTTTTATTTACCCAGGGTAGACTCTTCAGTGATGAACACTGCTCTACCAGCGGGCCCTGCCCAGTCATGCTTTCATTATTTAACAAGATTGTAGTACTGTCTTCTGGCAATTGTTACTAAAATTAAATAGTTTTGCCCAGTGGCCATATTCATAAAACCCCGATAAGCTAGTTGGTTGATCAAATTACGATTTCGATGTCCGCTAGGCTTAACTGGTATTCACAAAAGGCCGATAGGCTAAATTTGCTATCGTAGTCAAGGCCTGGCCTAGCATGACAACCCATCTGTCTAAATTCCACAAGCATTTGGTATTCCACGACATTGTTAGTCGAAATGCGAACAATTACAACAATAGATCTGCGGTGCCGACGAAATGCATTGAAATCTATTTATGCGGGACGTTCTGAATAGAGCTTTGTTGGACTTACAACAAAGGCGTGAAGTTGAATGACGACCTAACACCCAGCTAATTTTTTCTTATTCACCAAAGCCAGATAGGACAAATTTTAGCGACACTGGACCAAAAATGTAGAGGTACTCTGATGTACCTCTAAATTGCTAGCAAGTAACAATCTGCCCGGTTTTTGTGTGTATATGCGTGTGGCGCGATCGTGAACATGGCAAGGAGAATATTCGAATAAGGGATATTAGAGATTTTGTTATGATAGCGTGATGTTAGTTCAAAATAGTTTCCCAAGTAACATACTTTTCCGTGTTTGTCCTAGCATCCCTGTACTTCAGCAATAACATCTTTTATCAGCTTAAATTACATGTTTTTATCTGGAGAGTAATTTGCCTTTATTTGTCCTTTTTGTGACATATTAGCTTACTTTTGCAGTTCGGATTGATTATATGTGATTTCAATTCTGTTTTGATGAATCTATCTATATAATAATATTTAATGCAATTTCGTTTCTGTTTTCACTGCAATTGAATAGTTTCCCTTGTCATGCTATCATATTATAAGCGTGGCGGAGCTTGATCGTAATGAGGAGGGAGATGATGTATTTGGTTTTACTTCATTCTTCATTGGCTATGAAAACATGTGCTTACGCGTGATCCCCCCCCCCCCCCCCCGCCCCGAAAAAAAACATCATTCCTACTCACGGTCATATCTACAGTAACACCCTTACATTTAGGAATTATAGCAAGCTTTTTGTTTTGGACACAAGTTACCGCCCCCCCCCCCCCCCCCCCGTTTACCCCAGATAAGACAATTATGTTCTACTACCCCCCCTTACTGTATAACGTTGTAGAACACATAACAAACTCAATAAGACGCTTTTATGATTGGAACAATAAGGAACAATTCGTTCATTCACACGTTCGAGTAAACTGCGCTTTTATGCGATGTCAAACAAACTTGCAACAGATGGAATGTTACCATGACAGCCAGGATGAATAAATTAGATCATCCGAGTTGTTAGCTTGTTATCGGTATGGTTAGCAGTGCTTCTTGAATTACGATTTAGCAACCCGCTACGAAGATTTTAAATGGCTATTGTATTACAGGGTTTAGACGCTCGTTGATTGGTCGATATGGTAAGGGCATAGACAGCGTGCAAAATCTACACACATTACAAAAGACATATCCATGCACGTGTGTGTTGTGCACTGGTTTGTGAAAACAAAGGTGATCACCCAAGCGAGTTGTGTGAGTTCCCCGCTAGTTATCGTCCAAACTGGCATTTTGGCAAGGAGATAAGGCCTAGCTGACAGATAGGCTATCGGGCTTTTATGAATATGGCCACAGGTTGATAAATCCAATTCTTGTTTTTTTTTTTTTCCATTGAACCTTTACTGCTACTAAACTCATTTTTTTAATGAATTATTATTTTGTTAACATTTAAAAAATGAACCTACTTTCAAGCAAAACCGTGTCATTTTGCCGAAATCATGTAAACAGGGAAATACTGTGGCTTAATCAGGCATATATTGTGGCCGCAGGCAAATTCTCGTCAAATTTAGGCAAAATTGTGTGGCTTATTGAGGGCGTATTCTTGTCATATTCAGGCAAAATTTGTGGCATATTGGCTTATTCTTGTTATATCCAGGCAAAGTAATGGCATTTTTGGGCAGCTACAACGTTAACAGTGATTTTGCTTGTCTTGTAAAAAATAACAGGACGATATTCAGGATAATGACTAGCCTACATCCCCTAGCAAAATATGACATTATGCTCACAATCTTGATTAAATGGCTATTTAAAAAATATATAGGTAAACAAATCATAAAACAATTAGCATATTTATTATTTAATGTTCACATCCGGAATACCTGGATACATATCACCTATTCATACTTTAAACATAAAATATGAATTTTCTTTGGTAATACAAAAATACTGAAATACCATTTAATATTTTCTTGACATGAAGTGTGGGCACAGTCCTACATAAGAATACATTGTATTAAATCAATAAATAGGCAAAACATGATGGCTTATGTTTCCTTCCATACTGTAAGTAAACCTATTTCTAGTTGTATGTTTGATCAGACTCAATGCTGACTTTCGTACAGGCCTTGCTATCATATCACTGCATATGTATTAAAAACAGAAACAAAATAAAAGGCAAAATATATAAAACTGGACAGAGAACAGTCAACCTGTTCAAAACACAGAGCCTCTTAGGTTAATACCTCCCCATCCCTCCCTACAATAAATGTATACCAGTGCTGTATTCCCTTCAGGAATGCATGTAGAAATAATATATAACCAACAGCTCTATCAAGGACCCTGTTGCAGAAAAAGATGCAATCGATTGTAAGTTACAATTAATTATAAGTCAGATCATGTGTTCCAAATTGGCAAATCTGATTGGTTGAAACATGCACATTTTCTGACTTACAATCGATTGTATCTCTTTCTGCAACGGGGGCCAGGACTACCACAGCCCTTTTCAGGAATATCCAAGAAATATTCATCCATAAAAGTGCCTTTTCAGGACTATCCATTCATTTCCCCTTTCTACATAGTGGTACCACGAACCGATTGTGCATCTACTTCACCACAGAAACTCAGATTTACAAAACTTACAAGCATCATGATCTAAATACAGAAAGTAAATCTTCTACAAATATTTTCTCATAGAGACAAAATGGTTTATATACCCATTAACTACCACCGTCGTTTGATATACTGCACCAATCAGCTATTACATGGAATACATTTCCCGTTATTGTAAAGAAAGACAACAGCATATTTTCTGTCCTTACACAGTAGTGCAGCTGCAGAATAATGAACATGAATATATTTGACTGTGAAGTCTCAGTCTCTCGACTGTTGAATTAATAACAATCGTTTTAATTGTCTTTCATAATATAATACAAATTATACAAATGAAAATAATAGTGTTGATTTTAGATAAACAGATTATATGGTATAATAAATAGGTAGTATTTGAAAAGAAACCTTTCTTTTTTAAGAACTGGTACTCAAGTGGAATAATTTATTTGAAAATTTTTTGTTTTGATAATAGATTTATTACAACATCAACATTAATAGAAAATGTTCGTAATAAGAAATCAAAAGTAATTGTAATGTTTGAATATTTTAGATAACAAAAAGCGATACCCAAAGTATGGATGAATAATTTGAAAGAACCAATATGTTTTGATTGGAGGAAAAGAAAAAGTACAAAGTAAATTATTTTATATTTTTCTTTCGAAAAATGGAAACACAATTGAAGGCCCATCATATTAGGTAAAGAAATTAGATTGTTATGTTGATTGGAAATATGTTTATAAAAGAAATGTTGTGTGCCTTAAGGAGAACAAATTAAGACAATTTAACTTTAAAGTAATTTATAATTTGATCGCAGTAAAAAGAAAATTATTTCTGTGGAAACTTAGCGATAGTGATACATGTGAAACTTGTCATTGTCGAGAAGATTTATATCATGCTCTATTGGAATGTAAAATGAATGAAATATTTTTTAGAAACTTTACGCAAATGGTAAAATATGTTTATAATGTAAATGTAGAAATGAATGTATTCACATTACTGAAAATAAATATAGAAGACAAAATCAATGATATTTTAACTATAGCTTTTTGGAGCATATATAAAATGATAGTTATCAGACATCAATCAGGAAACTATGAAAGAAGCACAAAACTATGGTTTACATTCTTAAATGAAGTTCACGCTCGCATACAAATTAATGATTACTTACATAAAGAAAAAAAGAAAAAAAAAAATGTATTATTTACCATTTATGATAAAAACATATTTGTAATGTCTAAATTGATGTAAAAGAGAAAATTGTTGAAACATGATTTGTTAAACTGTATGGAACTTGAAGTGAAATCAATAAATGCCTGGAAAGGTGAAAGAAAAAATTAAAATAATACAAATTATGTTTTGATTTATATAGCAGTGAAAATAATTGAACATCATCTTGTGCTTTACAATATTACAAAATAGCATACCTTACCATAGAAAATTTACTGACATGATACAAAAAATTACACCTGAAACTAGTCTCTCCCTTTTAGTAAAAACAAATAAAAAAATATCTTACAGTGTCTTACACAGTAGTAAATAAAAATTGCGGCACAATCAGAAAGAATATGGTTGACGTCTAACGTCTTTAATCTGACCGTTGGAATAAAAAAAAATTCCAACTGTCTTTCATATCACCCCTATTTTTCCCCATAAATTTGTTTTCTACCACCATAAAAAATGCACCACAAAGTACAGTATATTTCCTTTTTGTATATACAAAGACCTCTTACATGGTAAGAACCAAAAGCTGGTAGACTCATGTATCTAAAAACAAAGATACATTTATCTCGGCATTGAAGGCTCCTCACGTCTCAGACTTCTTCCAGATCTCATAGAAGACCCACCTGGTATGAGGAAACGTGTTAAGGAATGAATTTGATAATCATAGGAATTTTGTAATAACAATCTCTGATATATAAACTATCTTGATCAACTTTAGCCTGCTCCTGTTTTACCCCTTCCCTTCTCTCATTTTATGTAAAAACTGTATAGTTTCATGTTTAGTTGTGTTACTAGTCATGTATTGCCTTAATAAAGAACCTGCTCGGTCTAAAAGCTCGGCTCCATTTAACTTACCGTATTTGTCGGTGTATTACCCGCACCTTTTTTCTCAAAAAAAAGCTCCAAAATGGGGGGAGCGGTTAATACACAGAGATAGGAAAATTGTACACGCAAATTGCCAAGCCAGCGCCGGGCCCTAATACGATGCGGTTAATACACGGAGATAAGATTCATACGATGCACGGAAAATACAAGCATATTCCCCCCAAAACAAGTCATGCAGTGTCTTTTATGTTTCTCTTTTACCTCTTCCTAAATATTGCTCGTTGTTGCTGCGAAAGCGGCTTGGAAGATTCACGATCATTGCTTCGATCTTAGTACGTTATCCTAAAATGCACCCGCGCGCGCGACTGGCGCTTGGCCGAGCAGGCGGGGATTTTCTTTCCCGACACGCGCGACCCCCGGCCGCCGATGCTCCAATACAGCCCGCCATATCACTCGTATACTTTGCGTGCAGGTTATCGGGTCTATTTTGTTACGCGAGATCCATCCGCCGGGGATTTCCCCAATTCCCGGCGGATGGATCTCGCGTAACAAAATAGACCCATAACCTTCACGCAAAGTGTACGAGTGATATGGCGGGCTGTATCGGAGCATTAGTTTAGTACCGATAGAGGGCGGACTGGATGTCAACGTTTGAGAATCGTTTCATCCATGTGCAGTATTACGTACATGTGTAGTATGCGATCATATGCCGTATTACTCGCTATTATTACTTACTATTTCTGAAACAGTTTTCAAGAGTAGATTCAACATAATTTGAACTAGAAAGAAGGAATAACATTAAGGTACAGTTTTTTTTAAATCTCCGTTCTGATTGTTTTATTGGTGAAATCTTCGTTTTGTTGTCTAACGTTTTATGTAGTCCCATGTGTAGTGATCCATGTGGCAAATTCAACAGAAGTTATAGATTCTTCTGCTGTGAAGAAGGCCTGATAATTTTCTTTATTTACTTCGGAGACTTCAGTAAATAAAACAAAATTCATAGGCAAAAATTCTCTGATAGATAAGCTATTTTTGGTACCTTTCCTAAGAAAATGCTGACCATCTAAAGACTAAAAATCAAGAATTATACCATCAAAATTTTTTTTTTTTCATGAAAAAACGGCCAAAGTTGGGGGTGCGGTTAATACATCGGAGCGGGTAATACATCGACAAATACGGTACAAAACTATCTTAAAGTAACAATGTGTAATTGTCCAATATTCTCCCATATTGGCTCCCAGCCACTCCTTAACCCGTGTAGGACTGGTTCTGAAAATACTCGGGCTTGGGTCTGTGGAGAATACATGTTGTATTCCTGGGGGGTGTTTCACAAAGATCCTAAGTTGATCTTAGCACTAAGATGGTCTTAAATATTATGGAAAGCCATTAGTGTCTTGAAACAGTTTTATAAAAGTTATGTTGAAATGCATAAAATGTTGATTCAAATCATATATATTTTCAAATTATCAAAGAGATTCATTATCTTCACATAAAATTCATGAAATCTCTTTGATAATTAGAAAATATATATGATTTGAATCAACATTTTTTGCATTTCAACATAACTTTTACAAAAATCTTTCAAGACACTAATGGATTTCCATAATATTTAAGACCATCTTAGTGCTAAGATCAACTTAGGATCTTTGTGAAACACCCCCCTGAACAGTCAGTCATAGACCCTGTTGCACAAAGAGATACAATAGATTGTAAAGTTGCAATTAATTGCAAATCTGATTGTTTCAAATGCACAATGTCTCTGACTTGCAATTAATTGTAACTTACAATCGATTGCAATTCTCTCTGCAACAGGGCCCTGAACAGGTAAACATTATCTTTCCAAATATTTCTCTGATACAATTTGCGAACCAGAATCATTTTTTTCAATTAAATTTACACAAAACAAAATGTGAAAGTGAGAAGGATACATTTCCAGGTAGGAAGGCACACAGACTGTCTCCTTGCTGAAGGCCACCTTGTACTTCAACTGGTTCAGCTGGTCTTCATACATGGCCAGTGCTCCCTTGTTGTTGAACGCATTGCCCTGCAAAAAATGATGAACAAAGACACACAATAACTTTACAATGCAGAGTCAACACTATTGTGTTTATACATGGACAGTGCTCCTTTGCTGTTGAACGCATTGCCCTACAAGTAAAGAGTAAAGATAAAACATCAATATCAAATGCAAAGTCAACACTATTATGTTGATAAATTATGTTGATAATAATTATAGTTTGAAGGCCCTGTTGTTCTTCAACTGCTTCAGCTGGTCTTCATACATGGCCAGTGCCCCCTTGTTATTGAACGCATTGCCCTACAAGAAAGTAAAGGCAAAATATTAAATTTTTAATACAAGGTCAGCATTAATATGTTGAGAATTAATATGAAGATGATAAACATAGTTTGAAGATCACTTTGCAAAATACAATTCAAGATGATTACCGTATTTGCTGGTGTATTAACCGCACCTTTTTTCAAAAAAGAAAAAAAAGAAAAAAAGGGGGTGCGGTTAATACACGACCGTATTAACCTCACTTTTTTTTCTTTTTTTAGGGGGTGCGGTTAATACACCGGAGCGGTTAATACACCGACAAATACGGTAAGCTGTTTTTCATGCATGGACCGAGTGGATCTAGCTTGTTGTTATTTATCAAAGTAGGACCAGCTGCATAATGAACTTTAGATTAACTTTTAACTGAAGCAAAGCAAAGATGGCTTACCTGTGTGAAATATTTGCCAGAAGGTTTGAGTATCTGCATTGAAAGATCCAGGATGAGATGAAGGAAATCCCACTGGCTTCCTGAAATCGCAACAACAATATAATGCGGGTGTTATTACTGTTCAAGAATTATACAATAATATGGGCGAGATCCAAAATATCATATGAATATAAAGGATTAAAATCTTAACCCATGGCTCAGCAGTCATCATTTGGAGTGCTAACTTATCTTGAGGCCCAGAGAACTTTCTCATTGACTGGCCCTATATTTAGGTTGTAATGACAGCAGATATAAAATCGTTTGTGATGTAGTAAAACTTGTATTTCCCCTAAACTTGGTGGAGCTTTGTTCAAAGTCTTCAGGGATTTCAGAATCTCTAAGGGAATGGGGCTAAGATGGGGCAAGTGTTTTTTAAATTTTATTGTTATTCCTATATTGCCAAGTTGCCAACAAAGTCAGCAATAAGGCCAGGGCCTTAGCTGTGGCAATGTTTCCAACATTTGGCCACCAAAAATGTCATTGGTCTAATAGAAACTCTTGTATTTGTCACCAACAAAATAGGATCTATAACACACACATCTATGGTGGGAATCTATCCGATGTGTCATTTTGACCACCTGAAAGAAAAGCTTAAAGTGATCCGTGTAAAGTGTCAGATATTGCACAAACTGACATTTGAGACTTCAATCCTATATCAATATCATTGTAAAATAGAATTGAAAGATTTGTGAAAGTTTGAAAGAAAACGAACACTGTTTACCTAGTGAAAAAACGAATATTGAGTTCATATTTTATCACCGAATACTGATGGTCTGTTGTAGATTTGTTGCAGTAATAATCATCCGTTTGATCTTGACGATATCCGCACCCGTGTATACAGCTACAGATGGTACGGAATTCATGGAATTTGCGCACGCTAGGCTCAAAGTTCAGTGGGTCGGGAAAATTTCCCACGCGCGCTGGCGCAGGACGTGTTCAGCGACGACAATTGTACTTTTTATCAAAACCGTTAGCTAACGCTTTTGAAATAATGATTTTCAATGATAATTATCTTCATACTAAAGGGACATTTGAAAAAAACGAACCCTATTTTATTCTTCTCTTACCATAAGCTAAACAACACGGCAGAAGAGAAACGAGGAAGCTCCAAGTATTTTTCGTGGAGTTAGACACTTTACCTGTGTCACTTTAACCCCATAACTATGGGAACCTGTTAGGCTATGTGCAAAGTCTTTGGTAATTGTAAAATCTTGAAGGGACCATGTTAACCCGTTCACTACAAGATTCTGAAATCCCCATAGACTTTGTACATAGCCCACCCGGTTCCCGTAAGCAACGGCTTAAAGGAGCCCTGATGGCAGTGGCTTACCCCTTGGTTCTGTTGTTATGGGGATGGCTGTGAGGTCATTGATGATGTAATCAAACTGCTTGCCATCTGCGATGTATTTCTGCATGATAGGAATGCAATCAGCTACAATAACCTGCAAATCATACATCATGAAAAAAAGAAAAGTTCTGTCATTTCAATTCATTTATCTCAAACTCGACCAACACACATTACCAAATTATTCAAATTTCTGTCAGCACTTTGTGAAAAACATGTCAACACTGTTTGCCGACTATTTCAGTAGGCTACCTAATATTCTGTGAATCCCTTTAAGTTCACAACTTTAATTACATCTTACCCGTCAGAGTCTATTGAGTCATTCCTTGAATCCACAACCTGATCCTTGTGAGGTCAAAGTTCAAATCTCTACTAGACATCATTAGTATGGGTCAAAGGTCACATGCTTACCTCAAAGTTTTCTCACATCAGAGAGTCCATGGAATCATGGCAGATCCCCTTTAAATGCTACTACAATCTACATGTGAGGTCAAAGGTCAAAACTATACATGACATTATGACTACTGGTCAAAGGTCACATGCTTACCTCATAGTTTTCTCCCGTCAGAGAGTCCATGGAATCATAGCAGATCCCTCGTAGGTGTTTCACTGCTGCATCTATCACAACCTGATCAATGTGCGGTCAAAGGTTAAGGATCAAATGAAATGTTCTTCCATGTAATTTTCTTAAATTCATTTTAATTATTTATGGTGCAAACTACCAGAACTAGAACAGGTCTTCTGAAATCAATATACATAGTCAATGAACAAAAGATTAGCTAACTTGGGAAAACCTTTGATTATAATTGACAATTTTGTTCATATTTTGTCCTTAAAGGAATTCATAAAAAATAAAATAAAATATAATGTTTTTCAAAACAGATCACTGTGTGCACCTAAGGGTTGCCTGATTGGAAGGCTCCCCAGAGAGTGGAAAATGTGCACTTTGTGTGCTTGATTGATAGCAGTGTGTATCCAATCACCAGGGTAATACTAATGATATGTCACAAGCATCGAAAGACGGAACATGCGCTAAATAAGTTGCCACCATTATTATTATCATGAAATTATTAAAAAGGATATTTCCACCATGGTGATGAACTTAGGGTTCTCCTTGCGTAGTTCATGGAGGATTCCCCCGTCCCCTCCTCCCAGAATCAGCACATCTTTCCCCTCATAGCTCTCCCGTCCATTGCCCGTTATGGCTTGCGTGTAGGCTATATCACTCTCTGCCAAATCTGAAAGAAAAACAATCATAACAAGTTAAGAATAACGTAGTACTGTATTAACAAGAGGACCCGTTTCACAGGTTCCTTTCATGTTTTCATGGCTTTCTTTTGAATATACTCTTTCTAGAATCAGCACATCCTTCCCCTCATAGCACTCCCGCCCATAGCCTGTTTAATATGGCTTGCTTGTAGGCAATATCACTCTGCCAAATCTGCAAGAAAATTTCTGAACGAGTTCAAATATTGGAACTTTTCAAAAATGGAAAAGCATTATGACAAGAGAAAATGATACACATTTGGAGAACAAATGGCAATAACTTCATTCTAAGATGAGCATTACTCTTGAATCTCCTTCCAAGGAGAAGGAAAAGCAAATTGCAATTACTTTGTTTTTCCTTTTTGTTTAAAAAAAAAATTAAATATTTTTTTTTTTTGGGGGGGTGGGGTCGGGAGGAGAGTAAGTTTACTTTTCAAACAACATCCCTTTCTGCTACAATTCCATTAAATAATTAATTTTGTATTTTGTATTTGTATTGATATGTTTAGTATCCCTATGCTTACTTGGATCATCATCCAGGATCAGCATATTTCCATACTGCGGGGAATGCATGATCTTCACATTCTGGTATTCAGAATCTGCCTCAAATGTCGTTCGGTCAAAGTCATACTCCACCAAGCGTCTGTCTGCTGTGGGGACGTACCGGTCAACGGCAGAACCTCTAGATATCTCAGGGTACCTAAAAAAAAAAAAGGGTTGAAAAGTTCAAATTATAAGAAAAGACAGTCTGCCTCAAATGTTGTTTGATCAAAGTCACGGTCTTGGGGACGTACCGATCAACGGCAGCACATCTCGGTATCTCAGGATACCTGCAAAATAAACTTATAATGATAAAGTCTCAGAATCAGTCTCAAACTTCATACAATCAGAGTCATATTGCATGGGCTGTGGGGATTCACAAATAAATGATGGCTACTCTCAATTTCTCAGAATACCTGGGAAAAAGAGATCATTGAAACGTTGAAACGATAACGAAAGATGGTTATCATGATTTAGACTCAGAATCCCACAGGAATGTAATTGATGTCGTTTAAAAACAAAAAGTTTAGAAGTTAGTAAGTAAAACAAATCCTCGTAATTCTTTTGTTCAATTCTTGTAAGTGAGCATTCATACTTACAATTTGCTCTTCTTCGGGTGTAACACATTGTCCAGTTCTTCTTTCAGAAGCTGCATGCTGCCCTCATCCAAAACAGAAGCATTCTTGGTCTGTTGAGGCGTTGTTGCTCTATCATACTGGAATGTTAGGGTGAGGAGGTTGGGTGGATAACCAGCAAAGTAGGCAGTCCTTGTGGTATGAAACAAAAAAAACAGAAATTGCTTGAACTTGAATGTCAATGAACTTTGTTATACATGTTAATACTGCACATATTTCATTTTACAATTTTTAAATATATAATTGGGAAGTCCCCCCAAATTGAATCTACAAACCCACTTGCCTCAGAGGACAAGTGGGGCAAATACAATTTAGAGTCATTTGCCCAACCAGCGCAAGTTTTCTTGGTCCAAATTATGAGAAAACATTATACATTTATTTTTAACAGGATTATGTGGATAAAATGCAGGAAATTGGTTGACATTAAGGCTGAGTCGGTTCGGTCGATCACACCGGTTACCGACCGTTTCAATCGGGACCCGGTTTCGTTATATCGGAAACGGTGCCCCGAAAAAAATAAAAAATAAATACAATGTTAAAAAAGAAATTAAGATTATCACAATAATGTAGCGGAATTCAAATAAAAACGGGGCAATTGATATCATTTACTTTAAAGAGTGGTTATTTTCGAGAAATTCTTGGTTCTTTACTTCGTTTGACAGTCAGAAATTGAACAGGAAGCGCAAAATTGCTAGTCATTTGAACGATATTGTCGGCGGATGTGCACACAATGTTAGTCCGATACTCCAGGGGAGTTGTCTGATGGATCTTTGTATGATCCAGCTGATAAGCCAGTGCATTCAAAAAGTAGCTCAAAATACGTTTTTTGGTCATTTGCACCATTTTAAAATGTTTTGATATTCTACTTACATGATTTCATGGCGTTTGATAGCTGAACAGAAACAAAAATGAGCCCCAAAACAATGAAAACAATTACGCAAAATATCGATAAAAAACGACTACATCGCTCCTATTCGCTCGTATACTTTGTGTGCAAACGTATGGCCTGGGATGAATTAACATAGTTCCACCGGCCGGCGGATGAATCTCGCGTAAGAAAAAAAGACCCGTAACTTGCACGCAAAGTATACGAGCGATATGCATGAAACAGCGGCCCGAAAACTTGCTGCATAAGTGCATGCTGTAGCTCAATTTATCAACCTTCGATCCTCACGATCACGAATGTTCCTTGGAAATTTATCGATAATTCAGCACAGTTTTTTCATTGTTTTGGGGGTGATTTTGTATTCTGTTCAGCTTTCAAATGCCATGTTATCATGTAAAGTAGACTACCAAAATGGTGTTGATTGCGAAAAGGCTAATTTATAGCCACTTTTTGAGGGCAGTGGCTCACAGTCACAAGCGATCGTTTCCCCCCGACTAGCGGGCTAAGTTTCTGTGAACCGCGTTGCGATGGGCAATGGTGAACAAACGATCGATTTATAGGTCCAATTTACTTCGAAAAAAAATACTTTTCATGCGAAACTGAGTTAATTCTGGATAGTCTGTAACTATTTTCCCGTAAAGATTGATATGTAAATCCATAAAAGCCTCAGTATTTATAATGTTATTTGCATATAAAAAGAGCAATATAAGCCCCAAACAGTGCATTTTTGCCGATGCGTGCACGATTGCGTGATTTTACCGGTCCGAGTTTCGACGGTAAAAATTTATCGGGATACCGGTTCCCGACCGGTAAAAGTTTATCGGGACCCGGTTCCGACAATTACCGACATGACTCAGCCTTAGTTGACATCATCATGTTTTTCAACGTTGTCAGAAAATGCCAATGACAATTGACTGCTCTTGTTCTAATGTAACATATTTGGCAAAATAATGTGTATGGTCAGGAAAACTGTTTTGACTGGACAAGTAAAAAAAAAAAAAAAAAACATGTTGTAGAGCCCTGATTTCACTCCCTCTTTTTGATAAAAAAATTACATTTACTTGAAGAGGCTTTGTAATGAAATACAAGTTTTTCTAATTTTGTCAATTGATGTAGGTTTTGGAAATCTGGTTTCCTGATCAGGCCATACAAATATGACTTTTATTTAAACAAATGTCCTGCCCAAAATATAACATTACCAATACAGGGCCATGCAGTGTCAGTAATGAGCTCTGGCTTGTGCACTTGTGTTTACAACAGACTTTTAAAGTAATTTTCACATTAAATATGAATCAATCTTTTCCCCTAGATTGTATATCTAATTCATAATTATTTTCCAAATTTACGCAAATGGTGAGAATACCCTGTGGAAGAAAGAATTCCTAACTGACATGTCAGGGAACAAAATTAAATTTTTATTTTTCGGGGCTACTTTAAAAGCTCGTCTACATGAAAATTCACTCTCTAAAAATTGGTTTTGCATTGAACTCTAGATGCAAATTTACAAGAGCACTTTAATGATTTTTGGAGGCTATTTAAAAAAGAAATTCTTGGGCTAAATTGGCTAAATTGCCCAGAGACCCCATTAAATTGTTTCACTGCGACATGTATACCTTCCAAATGTTTCTGAGTTGAGCCGAGTCCCCTGGAAGCGTAGGATGAATCGTCCATCTCCATTCTCAAAGTATTGGTCCTCACCGATGCCGAAAGGGGCCAGCACCCGAGTTATTTCATCTCTTATATGTTTATCGCCATGGCCTGATTTATCAAAAGGAAAAAAATAAGAATTCAAATTCTGTCAAGCAGTAAAATAAAAAAAATATGGAGACTTCAGGTGATTTTGCCCTCAAAATCCCCCTCAAAATCCCCCTGAACACTTGAGCAGCCCATGAAAATCTGCTCTCGACAGTGACCACCAAATCAAGAAGAGGTCATGAATTCACATCCAGACTACCCATTCCAGAATTGAAGTACTTGCAAACTCATTCGTCCCAAGAATAACGAAGGACTGGAACAAGCTTGTTACCCCCGGGCCATGCCCATGCCATGGTCCAGTGAGCTGGGCCATTTACACACAATTACGTTAATACGCTGGAGATAAGCATACCGGCCATTCGTACACTGTTGCATTCAACAGTTGAACGCTGTGTTTTAATTTAGGATGCATTGCCCGATTGCCATCGGCATCGGTACAGAATTAGAAAACGGACGGGAAATAATAAAACAAATTATACATTTTGTGGTCTTCAAATCAACATGGGGTGGGGGGGGGGGGGGGGGGGTGCAAAAGAAACTCTTGCCCTGTTCGTTCATGCAGAATCGCATATGACTAGGAAATGCGTTTCTTTTTCGCCCACCCATTATGCAGCACATGAAAGTTCAGGTATACCTGACTCGACTCGACCTCACGCCAGCGCAGACGGCGTTCGAGCAAGTTGCCCACGTGCCAGTGCCGTACAGTGTCAGAGACAGCGTTTAACACAATTCGAGCTCAAATTATTCAGTCTCAACCTCCTGATAGACTAATACTTACTCAAAGTTTTGTAGCCGTCTTCAGCAAGCTGGAAGTCAAACAATACTGTCCTGGGGTCCATGTTTCTGAATCAAAATGTGGCCAGCAGCTAACAGTAACAGTAACAGCTGCATGTAACTGGGTCATGTAACTAAGTTGGTCGATCGACTGCTGACCTGCACAATTAGTCTTGTTTGAAGTCGCACACACTTTGCAAGAAGTAGCAATACTAGCTGTTATTGTCATTATGAAGTTGTGTTTTAGAAACGAGAGAATATTTTTGAGCCAGTATAGAGCTGAATGTAAATTAAATATTGAGTTTCTCTTGTGGTGTGTGTGTGTGTGTGTGTATGTGTGTGTGTGTGGATAAGGGGGGGGGGGGGGGGGGGCAAGAATCAATGCATCTCCTTCAAACTTTGCTATCATGTTTATGTATATGCCCCAAATAATTTGAAGAGTTTGGTAAAGAGGGCGCTACAAGAATTTGTTTTTTTGAGACTTGAGGTAATGAAAAACGGAGTGTCAAATTGGAAAGAGCATACAATTTCAATGACGGCTGAAATATAATTTTGAACCAGCCATTGAAAATGGCTTTTTATGAAATTATACTATATTCCTATCTCACATAACTTTCTCTATACCGGTACTGTCCCTTCAGCTATGATACCCATCCCACCCAATACCCTAACCCGACACAAGTCTACACGTTTGTTTTTCTTGCCATGAAAAGAAACTGTGATGAACAGCACGGTTGGGGGGGGGGGGGGGGAAGGGGGTTGTTGGGGGGGCACATTGTTTGTATTTCCCTTATGTTTTCTACTGTTTTGGGCAAATGATTGGGGGGTACACTCTTATGTTTTTCTTTGTTCTATAAAGTATTTCTCTTATATTTAATTTTCTTTTTTTTTTTTTTGGGGGGGGGGGGGGGGGGGGCGGCGGGGGGAGCTAGGTGGCCCCCCTAAATATGCCCCCTGTTGTTACTACGCCACTGAAAATAGACATTATGACACAAAATAAATACAATGAGTTTGGATGTTTGGCGGAATCCAAGGCAGGTTTTATTTCAGCCAATCGTGATCTATTCTTTTGTTACACAAAACATTCATAACAAAATAGTTACATAATACAGTACCACCAACACCGAGATCTGATCTATGTGTACAAATTAAAGTATTATACAGCTTGCAAGATGATGAAAGTAGCTACCACATATAATTGAGTTTCCAGTTCCCATAAAGTTTGCTCTGGTGACAATTGCATCACTTTGCTTCATGTATTAGTTGTTCATTTACTAAATGTAACAAATATTTCTTATCTTAAACCCAAACCCCTAGCTTACACTAACACTAACACTATAAACCAAATGGAATAGATCTGTGAAAAATTATTTTGCTCAGAAGGGGGGGGGGGGGGGGGGGGAGGGGTAATTTAGTAGATCATCCCCCCTCCCCCCGGAACAAAAGAGATCACTTACAGATCTACCCCATTGACACTAACACTAACTTTAACCATTATCCTAAACCTATACCTTATCCTAACTAAAATCCTAACATGGCAATAACCATTTGGAGCAATTGTCACCTGAGCAAATGTGTTGTCACATAAATGTTCATACAAAAGAGACACAGTGAATCTACAGCATATACATACATGCATGAAACAAATTAACAAATCATATCACTGTTTTAACAATCTTTAAGCCTTTTTTAAAGTCATGAATATTAAATGTTGTATCGTGCAGACATAAGTATAACCATTTTCTACGTCACGAGCAGCTCGATTTACAAGGAATAATGACATTCGGTACATACATGTACATGTAACAGCTAAGATCGACATATTCTGTGGCCTTTCAATAAACACAACATGACAACGGTAAGAAACAAACACATAATGTATACGTTAAAAGTAATGAACAACCATATAATATTCAATCTAAATACCCAAACAAAGAAGTCATTATGTCTAAGCATACAAAACAGCTATGTTAAACTTATAGGCCTAGAAGAAATGGACACATATTTTCACTCTTATTTTTTCACAGCATGGTTCTAGGTTACCTAAATAAAGTTATAACTAAAGGTACAAACTATATCTAACCAAAATATGAACAGAATGAAGGACAAACTATATTGATATCATATCACAGAACTTTGTATTCATAATTTTCTCTTCTATAACAAATGAAATATTGCACCTTTGGGTATGCCATTTTCTTAATCTTCTTTCTGATTGGATAGGGTTATTCTCTCTATTACATGTAACTCGATATACACGCTCTTTATAATATTTCTTTTTCCATAAAATTTCTAAGGCTAGATCTCTGTTATATTTTGTTGTTTGTCCAATGATCACATTTAAATCAAACTTTATAGAAAACAAAACAAAAAACTTTAAAGAAATACTACAAATGTCATCAAAAGTAAATGACAGCTCTAAATTGACCTTTCCTTTACACTAGCATACTACACTTGTCAGTGGCCCAGTCGGGCCAGTCAAATAATTTCTTTCAATTTTCTGGTGGCCCGAAAGAAAAATTTACTGCCCAGAAATTGTATTTCATGAGTAAACTTTTAACTATTCAAAACATCACTCTTTCCTGATCAAACCTGTGATTATAGATGAAGCATGACATGGAAGAATACAAGATTTTTCTAATTTTGTCCATGTCAGGTTGAAAATCTGCTTGCCCGATCGGGCCACCAAAATATGACTTTTATACATTTTTGCTGGCCCGAAGTCCAATTTCACTGGCCATGGGCCAGTGGGCCAGTGTGAGTGTCGAGCCCTGCCTATACTATGACCTACTGACTACTAAAAGTTAACAATAATCATAAACAATGAATTCCACATGAGCAATATTGGGTGGGGGTTGAAAAGAGAGAAGTACATGTGAAGTACAAAATAATAGGGAAATATGATATAAACTGCTCATTAACCAACAAAGATTTCTAACCAAAACCCCCAAACTAAGCCTAAACATAAAATGTTAACTTTAACAATAAAAAAGAAAATACACAGCGACAGTCGTCCAAGCTATTGTCACTTGAGCGAATGTTATGTCACTGAAAATACATGTACAAGTTTCAATACTGTATGTGGTTTAAATCGAATGACATACATTTTTAGACACTGAATAACGCTTTTAGAACTAGATGAAGTTACTAACCTGAAAATAGCCAGATATCCCGCAACTCTACATTGCTGATTTGACAATCAATCTAGATCTCCTCTTAGATTTGTTCTGACTGTGCGGTCACACTGACAAGTGAAATTAACAACACTTTAGTGCAGGTTCACAAAAAATACACTACGTCAAAAAGAGTACAAAAGAACACATAGAATTCTTCCACATTTGCATTCCAAAAACTTGGAAAAACAGATCACTTAAAAAAATGTTTTAACAAAAGGTTTAACAAGATTGTCTAAACGCATGGAGCTACATTAATTTATTCATCACCTTGTTTTTAAGACAATGCATATTCTCAACACTAAATGATGTGTACTTTTAACATGATACCAACATACAGTGTTCTATAAATGACTGAACCAATGTTGTGACAATTATACAATACCATGATATCATAATAAACCAAAAATCCCACTTTTGGACAGAACATACATCTTTTTACGAGTTGTATAAAACAATACCATTGTTTACAAATATGAAAAGAAAATATACATTATATACAATTTACAACTTTGCTGGTTTCAAGACACACGCTTGCTCACAATTACATGTTTGCTTTCTTAACTTTTCTGACAAATCACATTTTACAAAGTCACATTCAATATTATGTGCTGCATTTTCAAATACAAAACAAATGTCTCCTCTACCTGTATTTATAATCTCACATTCAATGCTTAAAGTGCATTTTTCACACATGCACATATGAGACAAACATAACTGAAGTACAATAATGAATCACAAAACTTCCACTAAAACTTGGCAAAAATGTAATTTACATCTAAAATGGAATTAAAGGCGATATTTTGTTCTGTATTTATCCACTTCAAACTGTTTAGTACATGTGTATTCATTATGACGACCATTATTAAATTGAGTGCATACATACATTACCAAATCGTAGCAAATCAAATATTGCAAACAAATATCTTTGTGGCATGAAATCATTATTGCTAAGAACACATTTTTATTATTGAAATTAAACAAAGATTTTAGCAGCAAAATATAATGATTAGCTGTCAGAAGGATTGGGGAAATAAAAAAAGAACTCGAGACTAAATATCAAAGAAAGGCGTATTTCACGGGCGTCGATCTGTCATTGATACCCATTGATCAGGGGGGGATGATCCATTCATCCATCCCCCCCTGATGAATGGGTATTACGTAAGTATCGACGCCCATGGCGTATTTACAGCAGGGTTCGAAACACACACCAGCCTGCTGACCCAGAGTCAGTCATTTTGGAAAACATTTTGTTGGGGCCCTGAGCAACAATTTCTCTAAGTCATATTTTTGGTGGCCTGATTGGTGGCCCGATTGGACTATTGGTCCGATTGGCCTATTTTTAACCTAATGATAACAGAATGAAAGCATCTTGTTCTCTCCCATCATGGGAGTTTGATCAATAGAAGTAGTGACATTTTGTATAGTAAACCATTTCCAATTATGAAAAGTAATTTTTCTGCCGGTGAATGTTTTGTTTTGGGCCACCAAAAAATGAGAGGGAATTGCTTTACTAGCCCGACCGAGCCACTAATAAAAACAAGTTGGGAGCCTTCTAAACAGGTAAGTTCATCCCGCACTATAATTTAAAAAAATGCTGTGCAGAAAGAAAATCTCAAAACAAGATTATTTTTAATCTTGAGTAATGAATGCATGCTAACAAAGAGTGCTTATTTACTCAGAAATTATTGTTTTATGTTCATACAAAAATGATAATTTTGAATGTTTTAATCTTTAACAAAAAATGGAAGCAATGAATACAAAACTGCATAGGATTTCAGAAAAGGTGGGCATAATATGCCAACAGACTAGGTGAATATGAATTGAACGTATGAACATTAGTACAAGTGTCATTGCAGCATAACTCAAATGAGGTCAATCAAATTAGAAACAAAATGAATTATTAATCCACTATTGTGACATTGTGCCCATTACAAAGAAGGGCGAACTCAAAACAGCTGCGGAAATGTGCTTTTGGCGAAGAGCGTAGTATAATTATACTAAGCAAGATTGGGCCTGGCACCATATTTTCAATTTGATGTGCATTTGAATAATTTGATACAAATAAATTCCCATTTACATGAAAGTGTACATGTATTAATACAAAGGTGGTATTATTTGGGAGGGTAAAAGTGCGCCTTTTATCAACTTATAAAATAACCAAACTACATCATCGGTATAAAAAGGAGAAAAAGGTGAAGATGCTTCAATCATGGCAATGTATAGCAGCAAGAAATAACAACAGTATTAATACTTTTGGAGTTGTGTGGTTGGGCCTTTTGCTCCATTTTCTCAAATGTTGATGATTGCAAATGTATCATTTGGAAAATCATTCACACAAAGTGAGAAACAAAACCAAAACTTCCCATAGTTGTTGTAATGACTACAGTGGTTTGGCTACAAGGGGCCACAGGGGGAGGACACATGCCCCCAAATAATTTACAAAATCATTTAACAACAAAATAGTAAAATTACAGAAATGCACAAAGTGTGCCCCCAGAAAGCGGCATGCTTGCCTCGTTCCCAAACAGTAAGCTCATGCTATACAACTGACTGTCTAGTTAACCCGTTACTTACGGGAACCGGGTGAGTTATGTACAAAGTCTATGGGGATTTTAGAAACTCAAAGGGAATGGGTTAATACACCTGTGAATCAAGAATATTACATACCTTGTTCAAATTGTTCAACGATAACAAGCTTTCTAACATTTAAGTACAGTAATGATAGACGATCACAGCGTTTTATGATACTTGACTTGAGACACTTTCTTTTCAAAACATACAAAAGTATATGTACAAATTTAAAATATAATACATCATTCAAGACTTCTTCTTGAAATCGCAATAACACAATCAAAATTTAATTACCGATGTGCATTAGATGGATCACATACAAAATTCAACTTAATCTATGGAGACCTAAGCTTTATACATTGGGGTTTAGTTGAACTATACAAGACCAGTTACACAAATACATTGATAATTGAAAGTTTAACAAAAATTGCATACTGTTTGTTCATAGCAACCATTCAAAATATTGAATACCAAAATATTGTCACATTATTTTTTTTGTGACTTCACATTTCTTTGTACATAGCAAGTCAACATCAGATATGAAATACAACTATGTGACAACTTTGTATGATAAAGAACATGTCCAAGAAAAACATCATAGCCAAAATATCGATCACACGATTTAAATTTGACATTTTGTATACCTTGAGAAACATAATCATGCAGATTTTAAATTTAAGGAAGGTCGTCATTTCAGTTCAAGCAACTGGCCAATCAGAATTCAGGACACAAAAATAACTCACTGATCCAGCCAATGAGATTAAGTGTTCTGGTTCTGCTTCTTTTGTTTGGTCTGGGCCAGCTGAAACCAGTTTGCTTTTGGCTAGGTGGAACAGGTTCAGGTTGACCAATAGCAACTCACGATACAGCAGGGCTCACTGATCCAGCCAATGAGAGGAAGTGTTCTAGCCTGTCCATCCTCTGTTCAGTTTTGGCTAGTTGAAACCGGTTTGGGCAGTCCAGGGTGACACAGTGCTGCTTGCTGTCCTCAAACCCACAACAGCTGGTACACATCTAGACAAAGTAAAAGCAAACAATCATAACTCAACCTACATAACATTATATGAATGTTGTACTCTCAATAGTGTGGTACTTGTTTCTCGGACCACCACAAATCTATCCTCTATTTAAATCAACACTGCAATAAACAACATAATCATCATCATCGACGTTGTTATCGTCGTCATCATTATCATCACATTGTAGTTGTTGTTGTTGTCATCTTTCATCATCATCCTCATCGTCATCGTCATCGTCATCGCCATCGCCATTGCCATTGCCATCGCCATCGCCATCACCATCACCATCACCATCATCATCATCATCATCATCATCATCATCATCATCATCATCATCATCATCATCATCATCATCCCATTCAGTTCTCACCTTCACTATCTGTGCTCTAGCCCTGTCCCATTCTTGTACCCTCTTCATCAGAGAAGTCACGGTGGGCTGGGGCGTTGACCGACACGTCTCACAGAGGCCGGACTTGGTCAAGCGGTCACAGACAACGCAGTTGAGACTCTGGAAGTACTGCGATATTGTTCCCTGGAAGAGCAGTAGATCAAATATAAAATAATTTAAATTAATTTAAGTGTTAAGTGTAGTATTTGAAAGGCATGATAGGTAGCTATTTTGGAAAGATATCTTATTAATTAATAGTAGATGAAAACTATTACATTGTTTCTTGCCTAGTACCACAAGGAGCAACATTTACAACATGAAATTGAGTCATACAAGGTGAATAATCTGAACTATATGATAACTAGATGGATCTTCGACTGCGCGCAGTCGAAAATTATGCCTCCGCTATGACGCGATTTTTAATATCAAGCCCTAAATAACGTGCACTGAAATATTTTTTTTTTCATATATATATTTTGAGTTCTATGACCTTGACCATAGACCCCAAACTTTGATGGCTACATTGGCTCCCAAGAAAAATTCAGGTACCAAGTTAGATTGAAATCTGAAATTCAGTTCTTGAGATTGTGCCATTACAAGCCATTTTTGCATATATATTGAGTCATGTGACCTTGACCTTTGACCTATGACCCCCCAAATCTAATCCAATCATTGCCACCCCGATGTGTATGTAACTCATTCCAAGTTTGAAATTGATCCGTCAAACGTTTCTTCAGATATCGCGAGAAGGATGCTTTTTTGCACATATATTGAGTCCTGCGACCTTGACCTTTCACCTCATGAACCACAAAATCTAACCAGATCATTGTCACCCCAATATGTACACTCATACGAAGTTTGAAATTGACCCATCAACCGGTTCTAGAGATATCGCGAGAACAAGGCATATTTGCACATATATTGAGTCCTGTGACCTTGACCTTTGACCTCATGAACCCCAAAATCTGATCAGGTCATTGTCTCCTCAATATATACACTCATGCCATGTTTGAATTTGATCCGTCAACCGGTTCTAGAGATATCGCGAGAACGAGGCATTTTTGAACATATATTGAGTCCTGTGACCTACAACATCCACTTTTCACAAAATTGTCTATTCACAACTTGATAGAACTTACTTTTCAGAGTTTGATAGCACCTTGTTATAAGAACACCTGTCATGCTTGTGCTCTTATAACGTACAGTTTACATACCATTTGTGGTGTTCATAAGAGAACTTGTTGTGTTCTTGTTCTTTATGCAGTGTACAAATGACTTTATTCACGCTTATAATAGTACTGGTCTTGTTTGTGCTCTTATACAGTTTATCACATGACTTAGTAAATACAGTACATGCCGCTGCGGTGTTATATTTTTGGATATACCATGGCAATATTACACCCCTGTGTTTGACAGTCAGATGATAAAACAGTTGTTCAATTTGTTGTCGGGAAAATCACGGAATATTCCTACCCTCGGGATTACAAATGCTATTTTGTGAAGAAAATAAGTCCCTCGACTTCGTCTCGGGACTTATTTACTCTTCCCTCAATAGCATTTCAAATCCCTCGGGATGTAATATTCCGTGCCATACCCTCCACCGCCATTTAACAACAGTATAATAGGTACCTCGGGGCTCGACACTTGCCCGCTTGCCCGGGGCAATTCAAAATTGGTGTTGGGCAAGTTAAGTTTCATAAATTGTCTAGTTTGCTTGCTCGATCGGGCAACTAATTAATTGTTAAGCTACGAGAGAATAATGTAATTTAATACATGTAAATTTCATGTAGGAGAAAGAGGGCAAGTTAATTTTATATTGGGGCAAGTAAAATGTCAACATTTATGATTTCGCTTGCCCGAACGGGCCAGTGCAGAAAAAAAGTTAATGTGGAGGCTTGCATACCTTGTTTTTGTTTGTCTGTCCCTTGTTCTTTCCTGGGACGGTCTTGATGTGCATTGATCGAGGTAACTCTTGATACCATTGCAATGTGTCTACACCCATGATACCAAACACCCTGTTAAGAGATGGCACAACCTGTAAAACAGAAACAAAAAGACAAACAAGTTAACATAATAATTTATTCCCTCTTTTGCAACTTTCTGACATCTGTGAAATAATTGAGTTCTCTTCGTGGTGTAAGATGGTTTGGATGTGCATACAGTACGGTAACTCTTGATACCATGCCAGTGTGTATACACCCATGATACCAAACACCCTGTTAAGAGCTGGCACAACCTGTAAAGCAGAAACAAAATAAGTTAAAATAATAATTTATTCTGTCCTTTTCAAAATATGTCTGGATTAAACTTTTCACTTTGTACAATTTCTTGATATTTGCGAAATAATTGAGTTCTTTTCATGCTGTAAGATGATTTTGATGTGCATGGAACGTGGCAATTCTAGATACCATTCCAATTTCTGTTTCATGTTGCTATTTAATCATGTTTTTTTAATGTACATACGGTGAGATACTGTTGAAACACTTCAATAGGCCTGATTCGTAAGTTTGTTCATTCAATTAATTTATATATTGATTTATTCATTGTATAATTGCGTACTATGACTTGAGAGATAAATATTGATATCAAATCCTATATTTCACATGCACTCTATTTGATATTCCACAACAAGTGAAACTTAATATGTGGAACTATTTGGCAAATGGAGGCATCTTTATGAAATGTATTCACGCACCTGTCTTGTGATGTAGTAGGGGTTGTTGAGTTGGTAGGAGGGGTCCGCCAGGTACTCCTGAGGGGTGCGGACTAGTTGGATGAGGGGTAACCCGGGGCTGCCGTGTACCACTACGTAGGGGACACGCTCACTAGTCCTCGGTTCAGCTCTCCTGTCCACTGAAAGTTTCCGCCTATGGGTGTAAAAGCATAGCAAATATTTAGACCAAGAAATATTTACCACATACTCAGGGGGCAAAGGGGGTTTAGCAGCTTTTGTCTGTTGTAAAAGGTTGGTCACCAGAAATGGCTTCTAGGACCCTCTAGGATCACAACCTAGGTGGACAACCTCGCGAACTAGCTACTGGAAGTCCACAGGATGAGTTTCAAGAAAACCACACCTATAATACACTAAATAGTGTGTTTTAGCCTTAGGGGTCATGAATACCCAGTCACACATCTTGCACAATTACACCACAATGCACTGCTGATTCCAGATTGTTGTTTCATGGAGGACTTTCCTAAAGTCCTGCGCATCGTTTGATACCAAATTTGAGCATATTGCATCTGTGGTTACTGTGTCACATGTCTTTACAACGTGATACATCACATACGGATGTGAAATTCGTATACAGCGCGTATGTACAAAAGGCAACTAAATTCTTAAAATAAAAAAAGGCTATATTTTGATCTTTAAACATGTTATTCGCATTTTAGATAGCTATTAAGAGCATTTAATAATTAAACTAAGTATGTAAATTAATAAACAATGAAATACATAAGAATATGAGTTGTTAATGTTATAATTTGTTTAGATGTGGTTAAATTACTATATCAAATGATACAACATATATCCACAAAATTACATATATTAAGCTTATCCCGTGAGTGAGATACCCAGGAGGAGGGAAGGGGTGTTCAAAAGACCAGCCTTTCATCAATGGAATCCAAACATAATTATAATCGAGGTCTACCCACCCAGTTTGGTGTGTCTGTAGTGTGTATGTAGGCTTACATGACACGTTTGAGGGCAAGTTTCGTTCATGTTAAAGATTGGCCCACATAAATGTCTCATATGACCGTTCTAGAAACACAACCTATATGGACTAGCTGCTGGAAGTCCACATGAAGCGAAACTTGAAAAGCATCTACAAAAGACTCACTAAATGCAGCCATCTCAACAAACAGAAATGAAAAGTATGCTCCTTCTATGCTGCATCTCCATTCATCCATCCCACACCATACATCTGGTCAGAATCGTGTCATCAGGGATAAAGAGACATGCAATTTTGCTAATTTATATAAAAATGTTTCATTATTATTATTATTATTAAAGAGGTTGTAGTCAAAGTCAATGACAACCGAACTGTAAGAAGACACTGGTTGTTAATGCAATGTGCGCCATATGTCAGTGGCCATCTCATAAAGGTGAAGCATTTGAAGCAGTCACTGTATGGCACGGACATCTATTGCTGGAAGAATGATTTCCTTTCGATACTGATATCATACACCTGTGTTGAACATATACATGTACAGTTAAGCCAGCCTGAAGTCTGCTGAACAGGAACAGAAGTGTGCCATATCCAAAATGAGCCAAAGTCTATGAAATCAGTGGGAAACGTGCAGCTCCTGATCCACCGGAGTTTTTCATTATATCAAGCTACCAAAACAAACCTTTTGAGCTTACCCTGTGAAAGGTGGTGAGATTATGGACAGCTTGAACCTTAGCTTGGTCAAAGCCATCTGTACATTGGTGGTGGATAGAAAGAAAAGAGTGTTGTTCTCACAGTGGGTTCTGCTATGGATGTTCCTGTTGGCTTGGATCTACACAACAGGCATGAAGAGGCTGTTACAAGGGTCTTACTTTACACATTCTACAACAGAGTACTTCACAGAGTCGACAGAGTAGTTATTCATGCCAATGACACTGACGTCACAAGCACGTCTCACTGATCTCTCAGAGCTGTGGGTGAGGACAGCCCAGAATCGGCACATATCGACATTGCTGGTTAAAAAAAAACATGCCAATGCTTTAACAGTTGACATTATCACTTGGACACAAGAACTCGCAATGGATGTGTACATCACCAAAGCAGACCAGTTGAAGGATTCCGATCTGGGAAAACTGAGAGCTTAACAGTTTTAGAACAACGAGTCAGCTCTCTTGAAGCTAATGCCTCCTAAAGACGACGCTTTTCTCCTTTGTCTCAAACGAGCTTCTCACGCCATCATTGATAAGAATGCGCACATTCCCAAGCCAAACATTCCATCATGTACAGAGTTTGGATAGTCCCCCAGGTCTCAGTGATGGAAGTTCTAGTGTCAACTACACAACAAGCCATGTTGATGGGTGCCAGAATAACTGTTTCTATACATGAAGAAAGTGGTTCCATACTTTGGAATTGCTTAAAATGTTTCACCTTTGTGAAGAGACCACTGCTGTTCTTCCTGTTATCTGAAGGCAAATCAGAAAAATTTGGTTTGGAACTAAGAGGAAACCAGTCTTCCTATCACTTCACATATTGCCGGGTTCCTTGAACAGAGTAGGTGAAATATATCACTGAACCCATGCTTTTCCATGAAGTCATACATGTCAAGCTGTCTACCAGTAGCAAAAATCATAGTCATGCGCAGAACTTCATTGCTCTTGCCTGGTGCGGCTGTTTTCCTCTTTTCTTCTTGAGATTTGTCGTGTTAGGGTGTAGAAGGTGTTGAGCGTCATAAGTGTTGTCTTCTTCTTCTCACTGGAAAAGGACTCTGAGTCACTCTGTCATAGTGCCTTCAAACACCCCCTTTTCACGTTGGTGAGGGTTTTTGTTTACCGGAACACTGCACATTTGATATGTTCCTAAATTAATGTGTTGATGCTGTGTACGCTTTGGTTTCCACTGCTGCCATGACCTCGACTACATGTCTTCATCCCCGATGACACGACATAGATCATGATGCGTGCTGGATAAACTGATGAATGAAGGTGCAGCATATATTTCAACTCTGCAGAGATGAGTGGTTTGGTGTAGTGAGTGGTTTGGAGTAGACGTGTTTTTTCAGTTTAAGCTTGACGTGGTCAACAAGTTTTTGCACACAGTTTGTGTTACTATCTAGAAGGTCCTATACGCCACTTCTAGTGTCAATCCTTAATAACAGTACCCCTTTCCAAGCTTCATAATGTACCTCCTTTATAAGATCTAGTAAGAGACTCTGCTTTAAAATTGTCATGTAAGCCTTCAGTTACACTTCGTCCATTCTGGGTGAGTAAAGTCCTCGCTTATAATTATTTTTCGAGTCCACTGATGGTCTTGTGACCCCCTTCACCTCCCCCCCCACCCCCCACACATAAATACACACACACACACACACACATATACACACACACACACACATGCAGCTTTCGGATGGATTTTGTATCATTTTGCCACAATCTAAACAAATGAATACATTAATAACTCATATGCTTATGTATTTGTTTGTTGTTTATTGGCTTTGTTTTGTACTGAATTATTAATTTACATAATTGGTGTCATTGTATAATGCTCTTAATAGGTATTTCAAATCGAATTAAGTTTGTAAAGATTACAAATATAGCCTATTATTAACTCTCAAAAGAGTATATTGCATTTCATACATAAGCGCTGTATACGAAATTTCACGTCCATGTGTGACGCATCACGATGTAACGACGTGTGACACAGTAACCAAAAATGCAATATGGTCACATTTGGTATCAAACGATGCGCAGGATTTTAGGGAAGACCTCCATGAAAAGACCATCTGGAATAAGCAGTGCATTGTGGTGTAATTGTGCAAGATGTGTGACTGTGTATTCATGACCCCCAAGGCTAAAATACACTATTTAGTGCATTAGGTGTGGTTTTCTTGAAACTCATCCTGTGGACTTCCAGTAGCTAGTTCGCGAGGTTGTCCACCTAGGTTGTGATCCTCGAAGGTCCTAGAAGTCATTTCTGGTGGCCAACCTTTTACAACAGGCAAAAGCTGAAAACCTAAAAAAATGGTGGTTTGCCCCCTGGGTAACAACAAATATTGAGCACAGCAAATATTTAAGACAACTCAATTACAATTTATTATAATCTGGGGCTGCCGTGTACCACTACGTAGGGGACACGCTCACTTTTCCTCGGTTCAGCTCTTTTGTTGACCGAAAGTTTCTGCCTATGGGTGTAAAAGCACAGTGAATATATAGCACAGCTGATATTAGCACGGCAAACAACACAATTATTATCGAAAATAATATCCCTAGTGATATTCGTTTGTCTCGCAATGTAAGGTCAACAAGGAATCTAAAAGATCACGGCATTTCGTGTGCCGCTGCAACACTTTGTCAAGTGATATAATGTAATGTAAGCAATCGTGTTTTATACTCTTCGGTCGGCTCCAAACGCACTATCTCGCATGAGCGAGTACGTTCCTAATTGGTCAATAACGGCCAATGTCTATTGGCCGGTGCACACAATTATTATTTATCATACAAATTTGGGACTGCCGTATACAACCATGTAGGGGACACGCTTGTTAGTTCTCAGTTCTTCTCACATGTTGAATTAAATTGTTTGCCTATGGGTGTGAAACCACAGCGAGTTTACTATTTACGACAACTAAACAGGCTTTTTTCTGAATAGGGAAATATTTTCTACAACTTTTTGTTTGTCAGTAATTTCATTGAATTGGACAATTGGACAAGAAATCAACCAACTGATCATCACATTTGTGAAAACATACAAAGGTGGCTGTTAAATTGATTCTGATTTCGGATTTAAACTTACTTTGCTATTTCCAGTGCCGGTACGCAGGCCCCTGCCTTGTAGTAAGGTCTGCCTCTGTACTCCTTGGCAAAGACCAGGTCCTGTAGTCCAATGCTGCCAGAGTTCATCTTTTGGAACTGTTGCTGTACGTACTGCTTGACCCTCGACACGTCCTTCGTCTCAAATAGGATCTTCAGCGATCGCTCCAATATCTATACAGTGATAGAAAGAGAACAGTAAAAAAAAAAACAGTGTATATACTATTTTTGGAGATATATTTTCTAACCGCTTATCATAAATATCAAAATATCATTTGGAACTGCTGTTGTATGTATTGCTTGACATTCAACACATCTTTCGTCTCTAATAGGATTTTCAGTGATCGCTCAAATCTATCAAGTGAGTGATAGAAAGAGAAGGAAAACAAAATAACCGCACATCATAAAATAGAAGTATCTTTTCGAAAATCTTTTGGAACTGCTGCAGTGTGCATTGCTTCACCTTTTCAATGTGGGCAAAATTAAGGAGAAAATTACAAAGGTATGGAGATATATAATTTTGTTAGATGCATCAGGTGCAACATTTCTCTTACACAAGCATCTTTTTAAGTTCTATATTTGTTATTTTCACCCATACATGTATTGTTACCAATTCCTCTCCATTTGCCATAAAAATTTCACAGATTCTTCTGCGTGCATGGATATTTAATCAGAAAATTTACTTACATATCCAATTTATGTTTTGCAAATGACAAGGAATATTGTACCAAGTACCTTTAACCCTCTGTGTGGTATAGGCAACTACAGTCACAATACTTTATATTGTAAATTGTATATTGTAAGTTACAATTAATTGCAAGTCAGTACATTTGCACATTTGAACCAATCACATCTGCGCAAAAGAGTCAATTGTAACTTACAATCGATTGTATCTCTTTCTACAACGGGCCCTCATCTACTGGTTTTGAACACAATACATGAGGGGAATGATTGTATAGCCAATCAGACTCCATAGCAATAGCATAATTTATATTCGCTGTAGATGAATAGGGGATTAAGCTATTCGTGTAAACTTGTCAAAAGAACTGGTTCAGATGGACTATTGCAATTTGATTTTGCACTTGGAGGGTTAACTACCTTCATAACCATCTTCATCATCTCCCTCTATAAACCCAAATGGGCGGTATTCTACTAAATTTATCAACTTAGGCTAGAATAAGTTGATAACCTTGGACTAACTAATCCAAACTTTAGTCCATACCTCAGATCAGTTAAACCTGCAAACTTATCGTCATAAAAAGGCCTACCAGAATATGAAATTTTAGTCCGGACTAAATTATCAACTTAGTCGGGGATTAGTCAACATTTAGTTAGCACTTTAGGCTGGACTAATTTTAGTAGAATGTGGTTACCTTCGAAACAGCAGGGCAAGAGTCTCTCCTGACAGTCTCAATCCCCTTGGCATCAAAGTCAGGTGATTTCTGCTCTGGGGACTCGTATTTGTAGCCAACGTATCTCTTCTTGGATTGCAGAACACAGGGCTTGTAAACCTACATGGATTCAAATAGGTGGGACATATAAAAGCAATGTTCCATACTCTGCAAATTTTATTTCATTAATTAAATTTGTTTTGACCAAGATATATAACTAATCAAAATAGGCCTACATATTCAACATAATGTCAAAAATCAAAATTTAATTAAATTGATAGAATATAACAGTACAACAGCAAACAGCCATCAACAAGTACAGATATGGGGTATATTTATGTTGTGTAGTTGATAAAGGATAGACATATGTATATAAACTTACCTTTTCCAGTTTGAGTTTGACAGGTTTGGGATTTTCTGCGGTGACAGCTGCTACAATCTCCCTGCCCACCTCAAACGCTCGGTCCTTGGTGGCTCCCTTTACCAGCACAAACAGACTAGAGGAGAAAATGTTAACACAAAACATTTGTTAAAACGCGGTTATTGGTTATATTTAAATTAAAATCACAAACATGACTCCATGATATCAATGTAAAGATAAGAGTTTGAATTAACTTTTAAAGAAATCTGTGTTGTCTGGCAAATGAGAATGGAGTTATAATATTGCCAATACTACGTGAGGAAAAGCACAAAGATGTTTTGTATACGTACCTGTCCGTGTCCCCGTACACGACCTTTGCGCCCCATTTAGACGTTGTCTCCACCATCTTGATGGCCCTCTCCAGAGTCTCACGCCCCTTCCTCACCACGCTGTCTCCAACCTGCATTGATGGAATAATAATAATAATAGTGGATACTTCTGTGGAGCATGTTCCATCTTTTGTCACTCACCAAGCAACAAAAAACAGATACTTCAACCCTGAAACCCTTTTCAATGCTCGAGATGGTCGGAAGCTGTTATAAAACTGACACAAACCTTAAAGATTAAAATCACCGTAGCGATGCAGCTTTTTAAATAAAAGATTTCAAACATGGGAAAACTGACTAGAGATATATAAAATTAAAGAAAATGAGCAAAGAAAATAGGAAAAATTAGTATATTAGCATTCTCATCTCAATGCAAGTTAAAGCCCAATTAAAATTGAAATCATACAGTAAATAATGTTAGTGGAAATTGAGAGATCCTCTTAATTTCAAAGCTTGTAAATTGTGGACCCTTTTAGCATTACAATGTCTATGTGATCATCTCACCTCAATGCAAGGCATTCTGCCTGAGAAGTTTGCCGAAGTGTATCCGTACGTCACATTGGCAATCAGCTTCAGACCGAGCTGCCTGTTGTCCAGCATACGCTCTAGTACCTGTTAGAAAGAAATGGGAGATAGTCGACTTAGTTTCATAGCCACTGATGGAACAGGGCCCGTTTCATAAAATTAAAAAACTTGGTCAAGATTTAAAAAATGGAAAAATAGTAAGACTGGCGCGCAAGAGTGCACAGTCCTGCAGATATGAAAGATCAAGAGCCACAAATCCATTGTCCAGGGGATGGTTTCCATAACTTGAAAAGTAAACTTAGAATATTTCAGTATATACTAACCTTGTCTCCCCTGTGGTCCTTGAGGGCCTTCTTCACCATGATCCGGGTGTTGAGGATCTGATCCAGCATTCTAAGAAATACATTACAAACAAAACAAGAACAGATTATCAAGAAGGGATTTATTCTGCTTAGGCGTTCTTTCGAGTTCTACTGCATTCTCGACTGCCATTGTTTTGTGGAATGCTCTAGAACGCCCCAATCAGGTTTCTGGGGGGCCTTGCCAGCTACAGTGTAACTTCTTTTAATCCCCCCATTTTTTGCAGTTCTGCAGACAATAGGGAGTCTTCCTCTCCTTCTGGAAAAAGAACTCTAAACCAGAACGTCAATGATGTAGCGCTCATCCGCCATCTCGCAACATCAAATATCGCAAATTTCATGTGGTACACTTTTCAACTGGTCAAAAAAAAAAAATTTGATGCCCTGGAAGGGACATAAAAATAAAAAATAAAAAATTAGAGTGAAAAAAAATATAAATTTGACGCCCTGGAAGGGACATGGGAAAAAAAAAAAAATAATAAATAAATAAATAAATAAATAAAAAAATAAATTAAAAAAAAAATAAATAAATAAAAAAATAAATAAATAAAAAAAAAAAATAAATAAAAAAAAAAAAAATAAAAAAAAATAAATAAATAAAACAAAAAAATAAAAAAAAAAATAAAAAAAAAAATAAAAAAAATAAAAAAAAAAATAAAAAAATTAAAAAATTAAAAATTACCATAATTAATGAATGGAGACAAATTTCAAAATTCTGTGTAGAAGTTTAGTGTACAAAAGTTAGCTCTACCAGATAAAGCAAACCAAATTAAAATCGGTCGAGAAATGAAGGAGAAGAAGCATTTTTTGTGATTTCGAATAAATTTGCATAAATTACCATAGATAATGAATTTCACGATTCTGTGTAGAAGTTTTAAATCCCCCTCCTACCCCTATCTTATGAAACAATCAGAATCAAAATCGGTTGAAAAATAACGAAGAAGAAGCATTTTGAAAACTGTGGACGGACGGAAGGACGGACGGACGGACGGACGCCGGACGCAATGGCATGGCATAAGCTCATCATGCCCTTCGGGCCGGATGAGCTAAAAACGGGGCCTTTGTTCAAATTAAATAGAGGGTCCAGAACTGGTTCTAGACCCTTTAAGAATAAATCCCTTTCCCCTAAATATTATCCATGAGTGTATAGAGTGTAGCTATTCGATTCCTTGAATACAGGTACATGGTGGGTCATGTACTATTTAATGTATTCTCATATAGCGTTTTTTAAAACCATTTTAAATGATTTTTTTTTTTACACAGCATGTATCCTTTAACACAAAAATACAAATATAACATCCAAAATATACAACTGTATTTTGTAATGCCTAGTTCACAGTCTGTTAAAGTTTGAATTGATTATTTGATATGTACAGAATAAATGTTTGGAAAAATTAAAAACTAATATTGATTGTATTGTATCAACAGCTGGGCAATTCTAAGAAAAGTGTCCTGGGGGGTGTTTCACAAAGATCCTAAGTTGATCTAAGCACTAAAATGGTCTTAAATATTATGGAAAGCCATTAGTGTCTTGAAACAGTTTTGTAAAAGTTATGTTGAAATGCATAAAATGTTGATTCAAATCATATATATTTTCTAATTATCAAAGAAATACATAATCTTCACATAAAATTCATGAAATCTCTTTGATAATTAGAAAATATATATGATTTGAATCAACATTTTATGCATTTCAACATAAGTTTTACATAAATGTTTCAAGACACTAATGGCTTTCCATAATATTTAAGACCATCTTAGTGCTAAGATCAACTTAGGATCTCTGTGAAACACCCCCAAAAAAGTCACGCTGTGACCCTTTTCATATGAATTTTTTGAATATTTATATTGCTACTGCAAGCATTTCAGTACTGATACTAATGAGAACATGAATGTATAAAGGATTCAAATGCCAAAAGAGTTTATAATAATAATAGTGGATACTTCTGTGGAGCATGTTCCATCTTTTGTCACTCACCAAGCAACAAAAAACAGATACTTCAACCCTGAAACCCTTTTCAATGCTCGAGATGGTCGGAAGCTGTTATAAAACTGACACAAACCTTAAAGATTAAAATCACCGTAGCGATGCAGCTTTTTAAATAAAAGATTTCAAACATGGGAAAACTGACTAGAGATATATAAAATTAAAGAAAATGAGCAAAGAAAATAGGAAAAATTAGTATATTAGCATTCTCATCTCAATGCAAGTTAAAGCCCAATTAAAATTGAAATCATACAGTAAATAATTCATGAAATCTCTTTGATAATTAGAAAATATATATGATTTGAATCAACATTTTATGCATTTCAACATAAGTTTTACATAAATGTTTCAAGACACTAATGGCTTTCCATAATATTTAAGACCATCTTAGTGCTAAGATCAACTTAGGATCTCTGTGAAACACCCCCAAAAAAGTCACGCTGTGACCCTTTTCATATGAATTTTTTGAATATTTATATTGCTACTGCAAGCATTTCAGTACTGATACTAATGAGAACATGAATGTATAAAGGATTCAAATGCCAAAAGAGTTTATTTGTGGTAACACCTTGACGATTTGTGTCCACATTTGCTTGGAGTTACACAACTGAACATTTCTTTTGCAGAGGACTCAAGGATTCAAATGCCAAAATAGTTAATTTGTGGAAACACTGACAACTCTTCCACACTCGCTAGGAATTTAATACCCAGCTGTAAATATCTTTTAGACATACCTTGGTAAGACACCATGCCTGACACTGTGCTTGACAAAGGCAATTCCATTAGGCGCTATGTGAACTCCATCTGAATCCAGTAGTTGTTTCAACTGTTTGGTGGGTATCGTTAGGGTGTGACATCCAACGGCAAAGTTCCCTCCTCTGTAAAGAACACACAAATAAATAAATAAGATAACAAATGGAGAACGAAGATGTGTTAAAACTGTGTTAAAACTATACATTGATGACCTTTAATAGTGTGTTATAAAGACCTAAATGTACTTTTATTATCAGATTATGATATAATCATAATAATAATATTTCACAAAGCCAATTCCACTAGGCACTATGTGAACTCCATCTGACTCCAGTAAGTGTTTGGGTGTGACATCCAAGAGCACAGTTGCCTCCTCAGTAAAGAGCAAAAACAATGACAGCAAATGGAGATTGATGTACATGTATACATAAGACATTAGTGTGGGTCTACTATATTATAAAACAATTGCATTATTCTATTATTAGCCATTATTTAACCAATATTAATGACAAAGACTGCTGTACTCCATTAGGCACTATGCAAAGTCTATTTGATTTAAGCAGGTGTTTCAGTATTTATTGCTTGGTGGTTATCGTTAGGGTTTTATACATGTGATTACTCCTCTGTAGGAGCACATGCAGACAAGAGTTCTGGTGGAATAAAGCAGCTATGTAAGTTGGTGTCCCAAAGCTATAATTTGTAGTGACCCTGGGTAAGCAGACCTGTGTTAATTGCAAGCATTACCACAGGCAATGTTTTAATAATAATAATAATAATAAAGAAATCTTATGTTGTGCCAACTCCATCTATTGCAAGGATGCTCAGGGTGCAGTGAGGTATACACACAGCGAGAGAAAAAAAAAAGGAAATACAAAATACAGTAACGAACATAATTATAAACATAATTATAGTACACAACCATGTGCACATAGATATAAAGAACAAATATAATATAGAGAGAGAAAAAAAAGCAAGATTACATTTCTAAAATGACTCAAAGGTGAACTCACTGTGCAATGTGCTCCACGCGGCCCAGACAAGTGGAGTAGCAGTAGTTGTAGGCAATCATCATGGATGGATAGAGGGCCTGGAAGTCCAGCACAACCACAGGATCCTCGTAGAATCGTGACTCTGGTTCCATGACAAGGGGGATGCACTCCGGGGCCTTGGAGCGTGACCGTTGCTGGACGGATGGCGACACCGCTATGAAGTTGGCGCACTTCGCTTGACGGAGCATCATAGACTCGACACGGTACTGGAATCAAATTAGATTGAATTCAATCAATATATTGATAGAGGGCGACATACAAGGTGAACGATGTGATATTTATTTGCTCTGGTTTGGACTGTGAAAATCCGCCGAAATCTTTACCATCGGTATGTGTCGCGTTATCTAAGGAGTAATATCTCAAAGAAAACATAAACATACAACTTAATCCTGAATTCTGTTCAGGAGGGTCCCAAATACTGATGATATTCACATTGAAGAAAATGTTTTGGAAAGGGTTCCTACTATATCTTTTCTTGGAGTTATTATGGATGAATGTATGAATTAGAATGCACATATATTAAGTATTAAAACAAAAATTGCTAGAAGTATTGGGATTATATCAAGATAGAAAGATTTCTTGCCTGAGAAAACATTACTTACTTTGTATAATACACTTGTTTATCCTCACTTAAGTTATTGTATTGTAATTTAGCATGGGGAAACACTTATCAAACCAAATTGTATCCATTATATTTGTTGCAAAAACGAGCAATTCAAATTATTACTCACTCGGCTTTTCAAGCACATACTAAGCCCTTATTTATTAGATTGAAATGCTTGAACTTATATGATCTTATTTTGTTAGACACTTGGGTCTTCATGTTTTAATGTATGAATAATCTAGCTCCTTGCTCATTTAGTGCTATTTTTACAAAAACAGCAAATGTACATACTTATAATACATGTCAAAGCCAACACCTGTACCAACCTCTCGCTCGCACTACTGTCTCACTCAATTAGGTATAAAAGAATGGAATAGCCTAGACCCTGACATTAAGTCTAGTTCAACCTTAACAAAGTTAAAAAAGTTAAGTAAACATAAGTTGCTCACTAGATTTATCCAAAACTATCATTAGTTATTTGAAAGTATAACCACATTGTTTTTAAGTGATGATAATTTGAGTTAGCTTTGCTTATTATTCTTATCTTGTATATTATTGTGCATTTGTGTTCCATTCCTATTCCTTATACTTCACTCTTCTTCTCCTTGACCCCTTTACTCCCGGGGGGTGCACTCGAATTATTTTTTGACGGGGGTGTGCCGCACGGAACTCTGAAATGGGGGTCTGAAGAGCTGACTACAAGCACAAAATATAGGGTCTTTGGAGCTACAAAAACCTTGAAATGGGAGTTAAGGGGTCTAAGGAGCATACTAAAACTACAAAATACATAGACTTGGAGCTACCAAAGACCTACGGAAACCGTCAAAAAGGCTCAAATGGTGGTCCAAGGAGCCGAACTGGAAGAAGAATAACGGGACTTGCCACTACTCAAACATAGCCAAGTCTTTCCGGGGGTCTATGGAGCCGAACTAGAAGAAGAATAATGGACTTGGCGCTACTCAACTACCTAGCCAAGTCATTCCGGGGGTCTATGGAGCGGCAATTTTTGAAAATCGGGTATCTTTAGAGCTGCGATCGGGTGTGAAAAAGGGGTTCTTTTAAGCGGCACATACCCGTCTAACATTATACATGAGTGCCCCCCCCCCCCCCCCCGGGCCTTTACTCCTTCTTTTATCTTCTGCTTTATTTCAATCCTTAATCTGTTTTCTCTATTTTGGTGTGTATGCGATGTATTAGTTGTTTTGCCTTATGCTGAAAGGGGACCACCAGGCAAAGGACAACACATAATTATATGTTTGGGTACCGTTTTGTGATATCAAATAGATACCAAACATTTTGCAAAGGGTTGTGTAATTCATAAACAAATCAAGTTATTTCCACCACTTACAGAACCACTACTATTTCCTGGTTCCGTACGGGCCAAACATTTGCGAGTGCGCCAATGCTATTCACGCGTACGTTTAGAGACAATAGAATCCCGGGCGATTTGTTCGCTCTGGACAAAGTAGTCTTGTACATGCAGACCCATGAACGCATGCTTTAGAATGGTGATGCATTTTCCAATTATATATTTTTTTCTGGAAACATATTTGTGTGAACTTGTTGATGGAATGGAATACTAAAGATGTTACCTTTCATTTATAAGAATATTATTTTTGGGTGGTGGTACCCTTTAAATAGTAATTATTTGTAAAATTGTATTTAGTTAATTAGTTGATTATGTTCTTAAGGTGCCCCGCTCACAAGCTTTGCTTTCAAGGGGCACCTCAACCATTTGTTGATTTTCCTGTATTTTATATATTTTGATATTTGGTTGAAATAAAATAAATGAAACAAAATGAAAATGAAGGAATTTGATGCATAAGAAGATTACATCATATTTAAGCTTTCATTGAATCTTCCGGAGGAAACAAAATTAATCATATTTTCAGGAACTACTTTCAAGCTTACCAGTCTAAAAAAGCACCCTATGATTTATATCATATTAGGCTTTATCATTTTTGGTGGCTCTAGTTGTCTATTACTGACAATACTTTTTAGCAGCATTTAATGTGCAGTTCCGTGTTTTTCTGTAACACCCCATATATCATAATTTGATATCACCATACACCACCTTAAGGTCTTAAGTCCTACAGTTTCGTTTTTAAGTAAACATTTCTTTTTGTATTACCTGAGTTCCCCTGGACAGGACCGAGTAGAACTCAATACCAAACAGCCTGGCCAGCTCGCTGGTCCGGCCAATCAGATCCAGTCGCTGAATCAGCTTGATGTTACTTAGCACTCTGGTGGCGTAGAACTCAATCGTTCTCCATCTAGTGAATAGAAAGAGTGAAAAGAGAGTGAATAAACAACCATTATGATTCCTCTTTTTCTTCCAGTCAAGTGCTGCTTCTGGCCAGCACACTAGTCCAGCCAATCAGATCAATTCGCTGGATCAGCTTGATGCTACTCTGCACTCTGGTGGCATAGCACTCTATTGTTCTCCATCTAGTGAAAAAGAAATTTAGTCAACAAGAAGCCATCATGATTACAGGGAAGGAAAACGCTGCCAATTTCGCTTACTGTTACTGATCAGTGCATTATTCTTGTAATTTCTAGTCATACATTTTCTCTTGGGAATCACTTACCATGGAAATAGTCAAAATTTGTGTTTGACTGACCACTGGAGGCTGCCATGTTTTCTAATGGTTCTGCATGCCATATCATCTGAGCATGCACTAACAAAAGCAGGTTACATTACCGTTGTTGTTGAATCTGCTGCTATGTCATGGAAATGAAACATTCTGGTTCTATTAAACTGTCTCATAAACAAAATAATACATACATCAATCAGGATGATATGTCATTATGATAATCTTAATCAATACCACTAATATCACAATAGATATGTGAGGTATAATCGCACAGTTGCCCAACACCTCTCAGCCAACCGTCGGCTAGTACCACGGGCCCACGAGGGGGCCCTTTATCTCTGTGGTCTGTATATCCACACTAGGCATGGCTGGGCCTGTGGGTAAACTAAGGACCACAGTTTTATACCATCTACAGAACACATAAATAAGAGATTTACACTTGAAAGAGAAAGTTTAATTCATCATTATGATAGTCTTAATCAAAACCACTAATATCACAATATTTGTTTTGCTGTTGCTCAAGAATTTGAACTTTG